>PVJO010031544.1:0-14248 GCA_004026905.1 Hystrix cristata
GCCCCCTGAGCTCTATAGATTCAAAATGCTCTTGGTGATAGAGTCCTAAGGATGGTTGGAAAGAGATCCCGCATTCCTAGGATTCTGTTAATCAATTTAGTTTCTTGTATTTAGCAACCTCTTGTTTTCACTTCTCTTTCAAATAATAGTAAGATCAATGAAAAGCATCATTCATAACGGATACTTAGCATCTTTATCTAACTGTGCACCAACAAAATTGGATGGACACAATAAAAGTGACATTGTCAAAGAACCCAAGGACCAGGAGGGGCTGGCATCTCCCACAGTGTGCTCACCAGTTGCATGACTCTAAAGAGGGAAGGGAAGGTGATACTTGGACATCCACGACCATGACCCAATCCAGTTCACTGGCCTAGAGGAGAAACGGCCATTTCCCACTCGTGAGCCTGGAACAGACACAGCACATCCTTCAGGCCAGCCTGGCTTGCAGAATTCATTCCAGGCCTTGGAATTCTCCATACTGTGCGTATCCTGTAAATACCAAGCAAACCGATCTACTCTGTGCATCTACCCTTCGGCCACCAAACCCTGTCTTCCAACATCTCCAGCCTGGATTACTCTTGAGACTTCTGTCTTGGTCACTTGCATCTCCCACTTCCAACCAGTTCTCCACAGTGAGGTCAGAAAGATCTATTTAAACTCTATGCGAGTGTCATTCCTTTCCTTAAAACCATTTCTTTCTTTCTTTTCTTTTTTTTTTTGGTGCTGGGGATCAAACTCAGGGCTTCGTGATTCTTAACAGGACTCATAAAGCTGTTCATTTCTAGGGTTTCATTGTTTTCTAAGTCCTCTCACTAACCCAGCTGTATTCACCTGCCTTCAATATGCTGTGTAGTTTCTGACCTCAGCTATCCCAGCTGCCCGAATCACTGTTCCCCACGACTCAGTTTTTCCTTCTGCCTCCCTGCCATCCAGATCTCAGTGTAAACACTGCTTCTTGAGGAGAACCAACCAGAGATACCAAACTGATAATACAGAATATCTTATATATATATTTTTGTAATTTCTATTTTGTCTCGGCAAAATTTTTATAATAAACTTTTCTATGTGTATTTCACTTTTTCGTTTCCTTCTTCCTCATCTTCCTGTTTTTCTTCTCCTCCTCCTTCTCCCCTTCTTCCCTCCTCCTCTTCCTCTCCTTCTCCTCCCCCCCACCCCGTTCCTTTCTCTCTCCCCTTTTCTCCATCATTCTCTCCCTTTCCTTCTCCTTCTTCTCCTGATTGGCTGTTGAACATTTACAAGCACACCACTAATGAACTCTGTGGTCATAATTGCAACTGGTATATCGATCTCTTTTTCTTTTCTGCTTTACTTCCCCTTTCTGGGTTTCCTGGAGTCACCTCTGAAATAAATGTCTCATAATCGAATCCTTATTTCAAGGGTTGTTGGGAGGATCCCAAGCCACAGGAGTCAGGGCGTGTGCCTGCTTTGCTCACTATTTTATTCTCTCTCCTAATAAGCATGACATAACTATTTGTTGCATGAATAAACTGCAGATGAGCACAGCACCCCAGAGAGCTGGAGCTCGGTGTGCGGTACACGGTCTCACCTGAATGTGCGTGTGAGAGTGTTTACGAGAAAGACTGTTCATGAGAAACAGCATTGGTGCACAGGGAGAGAAATGCACAATTTCTAACTACCCTGCTGCTGGCTGCTTTTGCCCCCACAAAAGTGGAAGAATTTATCTTAGAAATGTGTGGTCAGTGTTCAGTAAAATGTTGGAAAGGGATTAAACAGGCCACCGCTTTGCATAACAATTGGGTCACAACTTGAGCAGGTGACTGGGAACAGGCCAGGCAGGGGATGGCTTGAGTTTAGGGCAGCAGGTGTGACCCATGATCCACAGAGGCACTGCGGGCCAGCAGGGGGCTTCCAGAGAAGGGACAGGGATGTCTGTTTAACTTGTGGTTGCTTGCTGGGCAGAGCTGCAATATGAATCCCCACCTTTATCACCTCAGTAAAGTTCTATCCATCCATAGAAATATCTTCAATGAGTGGTGTGAGGCAGAATCATGGACGTCTAGACTATTAGCCTCCTGAATGGGGATGGGGAGAGAAAAGAACAGATTCAGCCAGAGAAATGGGGTAATATCAATTTAGTGGAGCACAGAAAGTCAGAACAAGACATTTTTGGGTAATGCCAAGATTTGTAGAAAGTTCTAAAATTTCCCAAATTGAAATCTGGAAGGATGGTACCATTTCACTCAATATCTAAATTAAATCCAGAGGTACTAAGTTTTGAAAGTTGGAAGTATTTCAGTTTACTTTTTGTTTTCTCTGAACATTATAAAGACTGTAGCTGGGGATAGTGTGTCATTGCAAGTCTTTGCTAAATGCCTCTTCTTTCTTTCCTTAATGACATTTCTCACATAGACCTCTCAGAACGATTTTGGGGGCAGGGCTGGGAATCAAATCCAGGGCCTTGTGCATGCGCTGTAACACTGAACTTCACTTCCACCCCCAGATATTATTACCATTATTATTATTTTACCCCAGAAATTATTTTAGAGTATACTGCACTAGGAAAATCTTCCTCTCTGGTAAGGAAGAGAGAGGAAAAATACTGACCAGAGGGCTAAAGGTTAGCTGAGTTATGCTTATAAATCTTTTAAAGTCTTATTATTTTCCTTTTATTTTTAAAGTAGAACAATTTAAATAACATCTTTGCCAGGGTTTCCTGATTGAAAGTTAGGATATGCAAATTTTTTGGCTGGGAGAGTAGATTTCTTTCACTTCATTTCTCCTTTTACATTAATCACGGTGGTAGTTGTTCTAGCATGCGAAGGGATCTGACTAAAGTTCTCCGAACTTCTCATTTTGACGGAAGCGCTGACCAGCGAAGGGCTTTGTCTTCCGCATGCCGCTCATACCCGGAGCGCTGCCCCTGCCAGGTTTACGGTCTCAGAGGGCTGCAGGCCCAACACGAGCGCGGTGACAGAGGGAGGAAGCTACGTCTCATGCCAGACACCGTGCTCAGCGCAGGAGTTTCAAAAAAGGAACAAGAACATATCCTTTCGCTTCTGGAATTCAGGCTGGGAGAGATCCCAGGCACACACAGCAATGCCTTCGTACTGCGTGGTAAATGTTTGATAGAGGTGTGTATGACTTTTTGTGGTGGAACAAGGTACAGATGGCGTTTGTGAACCCTTTCCCGGGAGCAGAGGAGGCGTCTGGCTAACTGGCACTGACAGTACGCGTTGGAGGTCATCAGGCTTGGTTTTACAGTTAGGAGAGAAATTAATTGTGCAAAGGGGCAAAAGTGTGACAATGCCTGACACATTTTGGCAGTGGAGAGTGGGACTAGAATTGACAGCAGGACATGGTTTCGGGGCGGTTGGCTCTAAGCTCCTTAGTATACAGATTAAAAAGGAAAATAGATTACTTTCTGCAATTATGACTTTCGTGGTGGCATTATGATATACATTCATTCATTTAACATACATTAATTTCCTGTCTAGTTTATGTCAAGCGTCTGCCTGGGCTCTGCAGATACAGCAAGGAACAGAGACAGACGGCAATCTTCCGCCTCATGCTGTGTCAGCAGCTAGGTGCCATGTCAAGTCTTTAGACATGGCTCATCTCACTGATTCTTTTGGAGGAAGTCAAAAGCTGAGATAAGATTAATAAAAGTTGGAAACACATGTTGATGTTAACCTATTTAATAGATAGGAAACAAAAGGCAAAATAACATCCTATATAAAATATCTCTGCCTACAGTTTGCTTCTTCACCTAAAATATTGCAAGTTATTAAGAGACCTGGATTACATTTTATATGGGGTAACTTGTAACTGTTAAGTCTGTAATTTGGACAAGAGTACACTACAAACCTTCTTTTGATAGAGCAGACGATCATTCTGGTGAAAGAAAACACAAATGCACTGCTGCCCCCACACAGCTAAAGCAAACCACCATAATTCCTACCCTAATGATATGATACCATTTCAAACGAGATGGGAGCTTATTGTGTGGGGTACGCACGGAATGCTGACTTTCTTCTATATGTTTATAACTCCCCTCTTTACAAAATAGGAGTGATCTTAACAGATAGCTGGCGATGCAAGAAAGAACGACTTGGGATCAGTTGCTCCAAAAATATTAATAACAGAAGAGTTCACAGTTCTCTATACCACGCCAATTCACTTCGTGTTCTAGAGGCATATTTTGCAAGTACTTTATCTCAGAGAATTAACTACTAAATTAAACTGCTTAAACTAAAAGGTTTCTATGCGTGCGTTACTGAAATTTTAATGGCTTAGTGGGCGTCTTGTGACACTAACTTAAAAAAATTTTCCAAACTAAAATTATCTTAGAAATACCATGATGCAGAACTCTGAAGCCCTAATTCTCATTTTATGCATGCATGGGAAGGATCTGGAACTATTTTATGAGTGACAGAAGCCTTGGTCTTGTCCAGCACGCTGTTCTATCTGCTCATTTCCGTGGGTAAGTGGCATGTCTTTTTTCTTTGGAATTTTCCTGGTTAGGGATGGAGACCTGGTTAGATATGTCATTTCTATTCCCAGATGGGGTGCTTATGAAAGCATATGGATCTGCCCTTAATCGGCAACATAGACTATTTGCACTCCAGGTCTATGTCACCAAATATAACTCTTCTTCTCAATACCAATCAAAAGCTCAGTTGTGAAATACAATTTTTACCTATAAAGCATTCATTGAAGGTTAGGCAGCATGTCCATTCCCTCTAATTAGTCTAAAGTCAATCAGTGAATGAGGCAGACTGTCCAAACTCGGCCCTCTGAGAACTGCTGTAATGAAGTGGGCTTTGCCACATCTCCAGTGAACGCCTTCAAGGGAATCTTGGACCCCTACTTTACACAGCACAGGGGAGACTGGTGCTGCCAGAATCTGGTTCCTTGGAATCCGGCCTGCCCTCTGGATGGGAATGGGCCACGGAAGTCATTTATTTCCTAAGCAGTTTCCAAGCTGGAAGCCTGCAGATCTAAATTATACGAGTGATTGTGTTTTCCTTCTTGCACAGCTTGCTTGGAAGCTCAGAGCCACATTTGTGAATGATGTGAAGCAAACCTAGAGAACTTTATGATGGGTATTTTTAATATAATTTTCTCTGGTTAATCTGATTTAAATAAAACTTATTGAGGTGAAACTCACACTACATAAAATGAACTATTTTATTTCATTTATTACTTTTTGGCAATGCTGGGGCTCAAACCCCGGACCCCTAACGCATGCTCACTGAGCACTCCACCACTCAGCTGCATGCCCAGTCCTAAAATCAGTTATTTCACAGCGAATAATTCAGTGTCATTTAGCACACTCACAGTGCTGTGCAACCACCACAGTCTACTGCCAAAGCATTTCCGTTTCACCAAGAGCTATCTTAGTTTTATCTTCTCTTCCATTTTTCTTTTGATTCTTTGCAACAACACTGTATCATATTGCATGAAATCACAACAAATCTTTTTAAAACGAGGTAGGATTAGAATAAATATATCCCTCCAAATCTAAAATGAGCCCATCATTGCAGGAGCTTGAGGAGGAGTAGTCAAGGGAACATAACAATCAAGGAATCATCATGTGGAGACTAAATGAAGGAGTTTCAAGAAGGGAGGGGACAAAAGTGTCGAATAAATTGAAGATGGGAATGAAGCTGTGAACACATCAGCTAGAAAGTTACCTGTAACTCTTGTGAAAGTCAGAGCTCTATAACATGTGGTTACAGGTAAAGATGAGAAGCCTAGACTATTTCAAAAAATTGACAGAACAGTGAAATAGAGAAGAGGCTGTGATTTAAGAATATTTTTCAAAGGATGAGGCAATTAAGTCAAACGTGATGAGGAAGTGGAGAAAACATGAACGACAGCCTTAGTTCTGTGACTATCTGTAGGGTGACCTTGAGCAAGTCACATCCCAGCTCATTGACGTTGTCTCTGTGGTTCCTTCTGGCTTTAGTGTTCTGTTGCATATTCGTGAGTGGAAGGAAAGTATAAGTAAAATGAGAACAGCAAAACAATTTTCAAAATACAATAATGTTTTTGTTATAGAGATGCTATCATTTACCAGTTTTATAATAAAATTTTATGATATCATAATGAAGGAAAAGAACCCAGTGAACATTTAATTTGAATCGTTTCACCAAAAGGTGTGTTTCCTTTTCTCCAACCAACTTGCAAATGATTTGGAAGTCAAAGTAATGGCTGATGTGCATTGCGGTTGATTATAAATGGGGAAAAATCCTTTGTACTTCTTCCATTGGGAGAGAAAGCTCTAAGATTTCTAGCCTGAGTCTAGAAGGGCTCTCTGGCCCCTGAGCCATCAGAGTTGAGGAAGGGATGGTTTCTGGGCCGTAAGCACTGGGCTACTGACCCTCTCAGCCCAGCTGTTATGTGGAGTGCCAGCCTGGGTGGCCCCGTGGAGAGGTCCACACAAGGAAGACACGGGGCCCTCGCCAGGCGCCCTGGCCGAGTGCACACCTGTGCCAGGGAAGTAAAGCGTGTTGAAAATGGACCTTCAACACCAGCCAAGAAATCTAGCAGCACACAGACAAGAATGGTCTGATTTTCAGGAAAAATCAGCGGCCATTTACAGCTACTAACTTTAGGAGTGGTGTGTGATGCACAACAGAGAAGTTGTGTCGTTACCATTATTCCATGGTAATAATACAAACCAAATCCAACTTGTGTAGGTGGGTCTGCTCTCTTGACATATAAGTACCCCTGGAGAACCTTGTATTCTATAAAACTGCATACAGTACTGCTGAAGAGAATAGGTTTGAGGCAGAATTTTGTAGCGTGCCCTAACCAAAACAGTGATAGTCCTATTACACCCCGCACCCCCAGACAGGGTCTCGTCGGATAGCCCAGGCTGGCCTCAAACTCGCAGTGATCCTCTGGCTTCAGCCTCCAGGGCTGGGACTACAGTTGTGCCCCACCATGCCCGGCAGTCTTGTTAAAATGATCAGCCGTAACAAATCTCCTCTGGTACTCGTACTTAGAATCATGTGTGTGCCTACCAACCTGTGTCCTGGAACTTGGGTTTACTACTTGTAGTTTCACCAGAAGCCTTTAAAAAGTGGTAAGAAAAGGGGTTCTTGGAGCCACTGAATCATCTACTTACTGTATTAAAAGTCTCTTCTACAGGAGTTTTAGCACCTCCTCATCCTGCAAGGTCTTTATATATTGCTGAAGATGCCTTTTTAACTGAGAAGGTTTGATTCTTGTGCCTCAAAATGTAGTTTGTTTGGAGATTCAAAGGTGCATCAGGACGACTTCAGTGTTTACTGCCTTCGCTCACTGTCAATTGCACATGAGGGAACTGTACTAAGACGCAGGAGCAGAAGTGGAGCAGGTGGTGCCACCAGCAGCCTGCTTTGGGTGTGGACCACAACTGGAGAGCAAAGATGCAGCCCGCTGTGGCCGTGGCCCTGCGCCACTGACCTGGGCCTTATCACCTGCCTTGTCCCGACGAGACTGCTGCTCTGATTTCAGCTTCCTTTACTAGACTCATGAGGAAGGGGCTGTGGGTCCTTAAAATGGGACTTTGGGGAGGACCTGGGGGGTGTCCTGCCTTCAGAAGGGGGTGCTCATCCATGTACAGCTCTTCTGTTGCAAACACTGGTATGAGCACCTTCTCCTGGGCAGAGGGTCACCGTCACTTGTCTTTGAGGTACAGTCACGTGGGATTCCTCAAACAGGACATTGTTCAGAGGAATGGAGAAAGAAAATGTGGTATTTGCACACAATAGAGTACTACTCTGCCATGAAGGATGAACTTGAGTCATATGTAGGAATGTGGATGCACCTTGAGACTATAATGTTAAGCGAAATAAATCAGACACATAAGCTTAAATATTGCACAACCTCCTTATATGAGAAACCTAAAGTATGAGTAACTAAAAGAGTAAGATAAAAGATAGACCTTAGGAGACAGGGAGATAGATCTTTTGCAAATGGGAAGGGGAAAGGGAAAGGGGTTTTGAGATGGAAGGAAGGAAGAGAGAGGGGAAGGGAAGGGGAATAAAAGTAATTAAGATGCGTTAGTTCATGTACCCACTCCCCATGATGAATGTACTCATTATGTACTGCAAACATGTACTAATAAAAAATAAGCAAGTAATTAAAGAGAGAACATTGTCATCCAACACTGACTTTGCGGGAAGAGACTCACCCAGCAGGTCAGCTCCTTCTCTGCCCTCTGTCCCAAGCTTGGGTTCGCTAAGAGCAGGTTCTGGACTCCAAGTACCTGCCTGAAGAATGGATTTGGAGTCAGATACCAACAAGGGGCATTTTCTACATAAGGATAGAATCATTCTATGTTCTTAAAAATTTCATTTACATTTAAGCAAATCATTTTAGAGTTGGCATGAATTTCCTACAGAAATTTTAAAGCTTCTGATTTAAAAACGTGTCATGAAAATATACCCGGGCAGATACAAGATACACAGATATAACACGGTGCTTCCGGGCTAACAGCTAAAATGCTCTGGACTGTGTCAGCCATGCTTTGCTTTAGGAAATCTTTCAAGAGAGTGGAGGTTAGTCACACCTTCCACTTAGGAACCCGCATGACAACTTCTGACATAAATAAACATAGCTTTAAATTACAAAAATCTCTACCACATTTGTCATTTTTAGTTTCTAAGACATTATTTCCCACTTCCCATTTAAATGTCTACTGCATTTAATATTTTTAGTTTCTGAGACATTATTTCCCATTTCCCATTTCGAATAAATAGATATATAGGCAAGACTTTAAACATTAAAAATATTTATAAGGTATTTTTATATTTATATTTATTTCTGAAAGTCAAAATTAAATGATATATTCTGCTTTGTGCTTTTTAGTTCATAAAAATTTGTTTTTATAAAAATGGAAGTGCCATCTGACTCTAATTGAAATAAAGGTCTAACTAAATTCAAGGAAACTTTGAATTTTAGGATATTTGAAATGGCAAATTGAATTATATTTTACTAATATTGTTTTTGGAAATAGTTAACCAAGTACACTTTGTAAAAACAGAGAAGAATGATAATTAACATTGCAAAGGGTATTTTGCCCTACTCAGTCCTTGGGCTGGCGTTTTTGATGGCAAGCTTTGGGGGCCCATCTGAACATCAGGACAGCAAGTGGGTTTACCTTTGTGATGCCGGCCAGGGGCGGAGGCAGCCCCGTGTGGGTGTCTGTTCCAGAGACTGGCAAGGACCCAACAACTTCTGTGGGGCAAAATCACAAGGTTTGGGTGTTTCTTTTTTCTTTTATATTTGGATCAATAAAACAACCAGGGTTAAAAACACGACAAAAATCAATGTTTAAGGAATAGTAGAACAAATCGTTAAGAAATCAGCGTACTACAGATGAATAGCCATTAATCTGAGGGGCAATACAAAGGTTGTAGCTTGCATGTTTATGTGGTGAGGATGAAGTGATGGACATGCTAATTACCCTGATTTGATCATTGTATAATACATAGATGTGTCAAATCTTCACCTTGTAACTCATGAATATTTATAATTATTGGGTCAATTAAAATAGTATATAGAATAATTATTAAGGTAGATTTTTAGGATGTTCTGTTTAATGCTTACAGATTTGGACCAATTAGTCAGACCGATTAACTGCTCTAGTGGGGACAAAAATATTATTAAGCTGATGAATAAAGAAATTATCACAGATAGCCAAGTCAGGTAGAGATTGACAGGCAGTTAGAAAAGGACTGGGCCTAAGACAGAGTCAGAACAGAGATGAAACAAACTAGGCCTGTGGCCGAGGGCTAAGTTAATAGAAACTCTGTCTAAGATGGAGAGGCGATGGTTAAGCCTGCCACCTCCCCAGAGAGAAACCACCTGGTCCAATAAGCCCGAGCAATGTAATAAACATGCAGGAACAACACAACAGACATGTAGACAGATGGTAACACTGAGCCCCTCTCGTCCTTCCAGAAATGCTTTTGTTCTCGGTGCTCTGTACCCTGCTATGTATCTTGTTCTTCTATTGGATCAGTATTAGCTAAGTGGCCGTACTTGTAAGCCTGCAGTTGACTGTAGTTTGGTCCAAGGTAACCTGTGATGTGATTTTACTGTACTGAAACCCTCTATACAAAGAGTCCCAGCAACAACACACTTTCGGGACAGCTCCTGACTCAGGAGCTTTATCCTAATAAACTCTTCCTATTCTCCAAAGTAGAGTCCACTCTCCGGAGTCATGAGACATGAGTTTGGCACATCTAACAGGTTGGGAGTTACTTCCCTGTAATAAAACGTTTAGTGTTAAGTACGGGGATTAAAGAGTATGTGCAGTATTCTACTTCCACCTAAAACCTGCTTCTCAGAAAACTCTGGAAGGCTCAGGAAAGAGACAGACCCAGAGTGTCAGCCTCTGAGATGAAGCTGAAGGCCACCTTCTCTGACCGTGGAGCTCTTCTTGCCCTCATCTTCTCCCAAGGGACCTCTGTGAAGTCTGCCAGTATTAAGAGTCTACATCTTTAAACCAGAAAAAGAGGACGGGCAAAGAATAAGTTTGAGCTAAAATGGAATTTCCACTGTTTAGCTATTACCCTGCCCAGTGAGCCTGCCGTGCAGCTCTAGGCTTCTAACTGCCTCCAGGTACCTTCTGAGGATCCTGAAGATGTCTGATTACCTTGTTGATCTCTTTAGATCCACCCTCCTCTCCTGCCTCAGTTCAATTCTGCTTCTGGAGGTTGACTTACACAGACTCTCTCGATGGTTCTTTGCTTCCTGTCTTAGGGGTGGCTTGGAGCATTAGGCAACACTCCCTTTTGGAGGCAGTAATGAGGTCTTGCTGCTTGTAGCCCTAGGGAGCACTTCTATGGGTACAAGAAAACTTTTATAAATAGCACCTTTATCAAATTGTTCTCAAGTGATTCTAATTTGAAAAGCCATGTGTTTCCTGCTGGAACCTGGCCAGTTTCCCAGATGAGGGGATCAGAGTCAGTTCTGCTCAGGGAATGGAATGACCATGATTTCTTCTCTCTCCGAGGGCTATGCTGGCTGCCCTGGGTTGCCCTGCAGTGAAGTGAAAAACTTGGATTCTCCCAGAACTTTTCTTGGTACAGAGTAGTCACAAGGCCTCACCACATGAGATGCAGGAGGGAGTGAGGATAGACAGAAATGGTACCATATTTGATGTACCCATCACAGTAATGATTGACTTTACAGGTCCTAAATTAAAATGACAGTTTCCATGAGACATTCACACTTCCTAACATTTCTTGTCAGAATTTGGATAAACTTGGAAATATGAAATCACAAACCGTCAATGAACTGAATTGTCCCCACATCCAAGGATTGTTCTTCCTCTAGAACTCTTCTGATCAGTTTTTTGAAGTCTATAGCTGTGAGATCAATTTCTGATTGCTTGTCCCCCTCCAGTGTTCCATGATGGATGGCTTCACTTTCGATTTTGTTGGAATCAAAAGACAGGAGGTCACTGGCAGGGCTTTTTGCATCTGCATCATCTCTCTTAAAGATGCCCACAAGTTTCATCTCTGTGGAGCTGGAGCTGTGGACAGCAGAAGACACGTTCCACCCACAGCCTCGTTACAGTTTCCTAGCAAGAATGACTACATTACTACAAACATTCAGGACAGCTTCAGCCTCTTTTCTGATGGGCTCTTAAGGAACATCCCTCTTAAAACATTTCAATGTTTGCCAGAAAAGCGAAGTGTGGAAAAAGAATTGACATATATTTTAGTTCTAGCTTGGAGAAAGATTAGGAAGTGAATCCTCAGATTTTTACATTAGGTCTTTTAGAAAAAGTGTTAATTGTTCAATGTAATTTGACCAACATTTTTGGAGGTCTTAAAATTAGGCAGGAAGAAGAATGAATTGTCCTTTCTTGTACCAACAGCCTCCCTTATGAAGGTCTATGAGAAAGCAGTGAGCGCACAGCATGGAACAGTAGGCTATAGATGCTGTAACCAAGTCAAAGCTTCAGTGCTTAAGGTCATTTTTCTTCTATTTTTTTTCCCATGAAATTTTTTTTAAATTAAAAAATTCCTCTAAAGAAAATAATCAGAAGGAAGAAATAAAATGATAGAAGGAAGATGTGAGAAAAGAGGAAGGAAGGTAGTCCATGATTAACTGCATTTATTGCCATATTTATTAATACAGTGCCATGGTGCGTATGAAAATGAAAATGATTCTCTACAGCTCTGTCCTCAAAAAATCAGAGTTTACCTTTGGTTCATGCCATAAATCTACACAGACAGGTGCAGAAGTGTTTTAAAGGCCACAGGAACTGATAATGTGTATTCTTGGCAGTCTTCAGACCGCACAATCAGTCAGAGTCTGCAGTTCATTATTTCACTAGTCAGTTACGGGAGCCAAAGCTGGACTCCTATTACGGAGCCTGCCAAGGTGTAGCGGGCCATTTTCCCAAACCAGACCGATGACCTTGGAACCAGGAGCAAATTAGTTTCTCTGCATTATTGTAGACTTAGTGCAATCAGATAGACAACCTTCCATTACAGACAACATTTAAAAAACAGTTAAATATGCTTGGATCATAGACACGCATCTTCGTGTTTTTTCTAATTAGATATTGAGCTTTACAGAGTCCTTTTCAACTGATGAGGTCAATGTTTATCTGCTTATCTAACATAGTGATTTTGGATAGCAAGTTTTTCTCATTACTAAGTGATTTACTTCCAATTAAATAAGAAACCATAAGAACTCATTGGCTAACACCAGACATTCAATGTAAAAACCATTTGTATAAAATCAGCATATAAATTTGTAGAGAAAAACATACTGGATTTCAAAAGTTAAAAAAAATCCAAATTACCTATCTCTTTCTTTCTTTGGTCTTCATTTCACCACACACAATGGAAACATGCAAGGGAGAAAGAAATTTTGTGATATTTATTGAGACAGTCATTGAATTATTTCATCTACACAAAAATCTCTCCTTGAATCATCTCTTATGTTTCCCCAGAGTTTTGAAGAAAACATACCGCCATCAGAATTTGGATGGAAATTTTGAGAGCCGTTTGAATCTCAGGATGTACACATTACATGATGTTTTGGATTAGTTCAGAGATTCGTATGTATTTGTGGTCTTCTTCCTAAACTCACTGATTTCATCACATTACTTCTTAAAAAGGCTGCAAATGTATCCCATGCAGCTCACATTTTGTGTGGTGCTTCAGCCAGGAAGATTTTAAAGAATATTCTTGCATTTCTGTATTTACATTTTTGTATTTCTATTTTCATTTCTGGCATGGCATTAAATGATTGGCTTATTCCTGTAGGTAATTTATTTGATGTTGGCCCCTAGAATTAGTGTTTTGTTGACTGATCTGAATTTTTTTGAATTGCTGAGGAATTGGTCCCATTCACCATACAGGACAGCTTGAAGAAAAACCTGTTCTCTAAGAGGGTGGACTGCACCACACAATCTACACATATTCATATGTGATCATTTCAAGAACACAAACTCCACCTCACAGATAGGGGAACAGACAGAGAGAGAGAAGGTGTCTTGGAAAATGACAGATGTAGGATTCCAACCCTGGACTACCTGCCCTCAAGCCAGAGCTCATTATGCCACGCCACAATCTGCTTGTCCCTGAGAACAGGCCTTTGGTCATTGAACTGATGGACACATTCTGGATGTATATATGGGTTTGCTTTATAAAGCTACATTCAGTTTTCCCTTGTTGCATTTCAAATGGTAGTTGCTGAGCAAGCTTTACCCATGTCATGGGATTAGTAGCTTTGGTCTCTGAATTTGTCTAATGTTCATCCTCTCATGTAACATGAGTGAAGCACACCTGCTGTGGACCCGCTGCCCCTTTCTGTCTGTGGAGGGTGGGGAGGGTCTCATGACTGTAACTAGCTCTGCTCTGCTCTGCTCTACCAACCAAACATCGATCCAGGGCCTGCCTCTTGCTTGTTTTCATCCATAGCTTGTAATTCATGAAGCTCAGGAGAGAGGCCAAGTAGCCTGGGCTAAGTCCCTAGTTCTGCTAATTAAAGAAAATTTGCTCGAATAAGGTATAATTTCATAAACAAACTAGACACATTAAAGGTACACAGTCTGATAATACACTCACGAACAAAGCAGGGTATATTCACCCCAGAGCTTTATCCTGCCCCTTGGGGATCCTTCAGGCACTTCTGCCCCTCTCTGCCTCACCCTCTTTTAAGTAACTATTGACTTATTTTTCCATCACTAGATAAGTTTACATTTTCTAGAATATAAATGAAATCATAATGTACTTTTGTCTGG
>PVJO010031545.1:0-14210 GCA_004026905.1 Hystrix cristata
AAGGAAGGAAAGAAGGAGGGAAGGAGGAAAGGAAGGAAAGAAGGAGGGAAGGAGGAAAGGAAGGAAGGAAGGAAGGGAGGGAAGGAGGGAAGGAGGGAAGGAGGGAGGGAAGGAGGGAAAAGAGGGAAGAAATAACAGGTTTATATCGTACAAGAAGAGTTCCCTGCCATTCTTTCTATCACTCCAAGGGAGAGATGTTGTATCTGTTTTTTTGATGGGGGAGGGAGGTGCTGGGGATTGAACTCAGGGCCTTGTGCTTTGTATCCGGTTTTAAAACAAAACATACCTTTAAGATTCTTCTGCACGCTAAAAAAAATCTTTGCCAAGCTATTTAGAAGTGGAAGGAATAAAAGACAAATGAAAGTAGGACTTTACAAAAGCAAAAGAGGAGACACTCATGGCCACAGCCCGCATACAGGTTTTGTGAAGGCAGAGAGAGGCCCAAAGGCCCAAAGCCCCGAGACCCAAAATGACCACCACGCCAGCTGCTCATGGAATGGCAAGAAGGCCTCAAAAATCAAAGGGCGCAGGAGAAGACAAAGGAACATCTATGAAACAAAACTTGCACTTGGCTTTTTCAGCCATGGCCAACAGTGAATAACAGATTCAATCTAGATGCATTTAGAAAAATTACATGACCTAGTAGGGAGGAAAACAAAAATAAGGTCTGCATGCTGCCAAAATAAGGATTACAGTTACAAGAAGAATAAATGGCAGACTCATTACTTACAGGAGAGCAGGGAATGCAAAAGACTTGCATAGAGCAGCAATAAAATGTAAAACTTGGTGTGAGGAGTAATAATTGAGGCACACCCCACATCCTGGACATTACAGTATCATATCTGAGAGCAATAATTACCACACGGGAAATGAGTGCTGCTATGCAAAACTTTCTTTTGCATTTCTCCATTTGTGTTCAAATTTACAAACTTAATGTGTTATTGCCCTTATTTTGCATCGCGTTTCATAGGTGTTTCCAAACACTCATCGGGAGCATGCGCCCTCCACAGTTCTTCACATCAGCAGGAAACACAGGTGACCAAACTCAGCCTTCCTCCAGCCCGTTTAATACACCATTCAAATTTCAAAGAGCAGCTGTTTTTCAAGTCCACTTTCCAAATCTGCTCATACTGATCTAATCATCAGGCGGGCAATGAACTTGGTGAGATTTTTCTTTTGCACCTACTCCGTACATAGTTACAGATGTTAAAGATCATTGTTTCGTATTAACTCTAGCTTCTTTTGAATCAAGAAGGGAGGCATCTCCTCCCACTTGTTGACTCCGAGCTATAATCAGGCATCCAGGGTTAGCCATTTATTTCATTAAAAGAAGTTGGCGGGGGTGGGGGGGATCTATGACTTAGGTAGACAAGGAGATTCACTTCCAATATACAAATAGGGGAAAGGAGGGATGTAAGTTATAAAAAAAAAATAAATAAAGGAAAGGAAAGGGGAAAGGGAAAGGAGAAAGAAAAGAGGAGAGGAGGGGAGGGGAGGGCAGGGGGGCACAGCAGAGCAGAGAACAGGTATTTCAGCCAAAGAAAAATTTTGGAACATTGCAAAGTAATAGATCTGCAAAGGGTTGCCATGGAAACTGCTTTGCATACTTGACGGCAGGTGCTTGCTAAAGTGGCCAGAGCCTGGGATGGTACAGCCACAAGCAGGGACACAATGTAAACATTAAAGGAAGAGTCCTAAGGCCATGTTAAGTCACCCATGTCACTGACACTGTAGTTTTCAATGTAAACGAACTTACTTTTGCAAGGTGGGGACAGCAGCTCTGCAGTGGCAGCCGATACTCAGTTGGTGTCCAGAGGCTGCCCCCCACCTTGATGACATTCTGTGGTACAGACAAGGTGACAGAACACATGCAGACCCGGACACAAACATAAAAAGACAACAGTGTCAAACACACTCTTGTTTTTAACTAGAGTTAATTTTCTTTTCTTCAGTCTTTGCCCTTTACGCTGTACATGGCCGGATTACAGCTTTGATGCTTTTTAAGTTTTGTCTGGTTTTATTTTTTAGAGTGAATATGCATTAGCTTTAATCAGAAAACATTTATCTGTGAGGGAATGATTTTTTGAAAAGGAATACTGTTCTCTCTGTGCTATATACTCTCTACCAATTTCCGAGCCTAAATTCTCAATTGCAACTAATTTTGATCACATACGGGAAATATGGCTAGGGTGACATGTGCCAGAAATTTGTTTAAAAATAAAACACCAATACTCCAGGTTATGCAGGGCAATGTTATAAAACCATGGCCGAAAGTAACTTCATGGTGGCAGGTACTTCTCAGAGAAGGGACTGAACAAGGAGTGGCAAAAATAAAGCTGGACTTGGATGATTTTCTCATTTTTTTATGTACTTTACTTCTCGCTTTATTACTTAGGGAAAAGACAGAACTATTCCTTTTTAAAAAATCCCAAAATATACTCTTAACAAAAATATACTCAACTTGAATAGAACTCAGGGGTGTGTCCAATCTCCTGGTCCTTCACACAGGGCCACCGTAGTCCCACCAAAGTTATTGCAGGGGGGAGGGGAGGGTGCTGGGGCTCGAACTCAGGGCCTTGCACTTGCTAGGCAAGTGCTATACCACTGAGTTAAATCCCCAACCCCTCAAAGTCATTTTGATAAACATCAGTCACTTTTCTCTTATGGGAAATTCCTTCTCTCTGACCAACACACACACACACACACACACACACACACACACACACACACACAAATCCCCACTGGTCTTTCTGTCCTCCAAACCAAAAGTGTGTCAAGTTCAAAGCTAATGAAAACCAAATCATAAAATAATGTCAGCTATGTGGTCTACATAAGACAATAGAAAATCAAATGCAGAGGAGTGGTGTTCTTAAAGAAAGAACCGTATGCAGATTCTACTGTAGACACAGTCCGTGTATTATCTCATTTAACTCATTCAACAGTCCTCTTGGGCAGTAGTTTCAGCAGCCCATGTTACAAGCGATGAACACAGACAGATTAAGTTATGTACGTCCCAGACAGCCCGGTACCAGAGAACTTCTCTCTTTTTAAAACCCCAGGAACTACTCAATGCACGAGGTGGTGCTTAAACATCCTATTCTGAAGTTTTCTACCCTGCATCCTATCCCCAAATGCCCGGAATCTAGCAGGCTCCAGATACCTTTCAAGTGGCCAAGAGACTTCTGCTATTTATTCAACAAGAAGTGGCAAAAATAAAACAGAACCTCCCAGCAAGCAACAAGACACCCATATTTCCCTTACGGTGCCAGAATTAGACACAAGTAAGAATTTAGGATGGGAAGCTGGCATCTCGTGGGCATCCAAATACATCGTGAAGGGTCCAGAGCAGTCGGCCTTCCATTGCCCTCCTTGAAGTAGTTTCAGGACTTCTGACTGGGGGCATTTCTGCTTCCAGGGAAACATGCATCCTTGCTTGCAAAAACAGGAATAACTCATCTGAGCCCTGTGTTTGCAGACATGACAGATGATCGATGTCTCTTTTGTCTGCGGAGCAGGACGGTGGGGACAGGGGAAGACAGCGGGTGGGCGGGGGGTCGAGGTGGGGGAACCTCACATCAAACACTAAGTTCCCATAGAGCGGAGTCAGGGGGAAGAATACCTGACCGTTAGGTTTGGGTATTTTATCCCCACACTGTAATACAAAAATTTTCAAAAGTAGAGACGAGTTGAAAATCACATGGTAGACACTTATCTCCACCATCTAGATAGTCAAAGTAATGCTTCGCTGGATATCTATACACTCGGCCCTACCCAGCCACCGGCGCAGCTTACACTGCTGCATTCCAAGTAAAACTACACCCGTCAGTACCCTTCTTCCAATGCTTCGACACACATAGCATGTGCTACAGTTTACCAATTGTTGATCAAGATTTTACTATTTTAACAGAGTACCTGAGCAGGCTTCCTTATTAGCAAAACCCTAAAAAGGCTGAAGCTCCAGTGAAATCCTTAGCTCACAACAGACTTTAATTTAAAAGTTCCGTTTGCCACACAAGCCTGAGAGGAAGCGCTGGGTACTGCAATCCGATCAGGAAGATGGCCTCCGGTTCGGTATGCAGAAGGACAAACATGTCTCTGTGTACTGCCCAGCTCACCCATCCATGTGGTTACTCTTTTCAAAGCTTCTCAAACTCCAGCCTCCCTGCCCCTCTTCTGAGGTAACAACTGGGTGCAGTTTCTCTCTCCTCCATCTCCCTGTCCACTGGGACAGCCAGAGCATTTGCAGCAATGGCTCTGACTCAGTAGCTCTTCAGAGCCTACGAGCAAGGCTCTGCTCAAACTGCATCGTGACCCATTAGCGCAGTGCTTCTCAGTAAGGCTCACTCGGGAAATGAACCCGGACCTTGGAGGGCTGGGCTGGGCACTCACACGTCTGTAAAGCCTCCTGACCTGATGCTACTGCCCAAGGGGATCATGGAACCCACCCTAAACCACGAGAGTCTCGGGTAGAGCACAAAGCATCCAACTGTAGCATAGAGGGAAAGGATGAGATCACTTCCTGTATCATTTGTTTCAATCACATATATAAAATATGTATACATATGTGCTAGGTGGCCAGTGTAGATTGTATTTCTTTTTGCATCAAATGCAACAAAGTTTAAAAGCCACTGCCCCAAGAACCAGTACATTATTCTGCTCACCAAAGTGCTCAAAGAGGTGTGGCCTGAACATGAGGCGGGGCACAGCGGGGGCGGGGAGGAGCAGAATGGAGCTTCTCAGTAATGGGACTGTGTTCCGTTCCCAGGAGCATGGTGCCGAGGGCAGGCGAACAGCCAGATCGGGGGTTAAGTAAGCATCATTTAGACGCAGACGCTCGTCCAGGGAGGAGGAAATGGAGAGAGCAGAGCAGACTCGACGGCAGGGGTGGCAAACTTACCCTGGCAAACTTACGGCACGTGGGCAGCAGCGGGCTGTTTGCATCACTGAAAGCCCTAAAAAGTTCACCTTCACTGCTCTACGGGAACATACGGAATAGCTTTCTCTGGGCTGAAGCTAATCTTTAAATTTCTAAATTTAAAATTTCATCTTTTAGTCTGGCACAGTGGGGCACACCTATAATTCCTGTACTTGTGGGAGGCTGAGGCAGGAGGATAGTAAGGTCAAGCCCAGCTTAGGCAACTAGTCAGGCCCTGTCTCAAAATGAAATATAAAAAAGGGCTGGGGGTATAGCTCAGTGTGAAGTTCCTGAGTTCAGTCTCCAGGACCAAACACAAACAAGAAGTTCTAGCGTGAATCAAAAGGGGCAAAGTGTCCCTAAGAGAGTGCTGAGGAGGCAGGAACAGTCGTGAGGAGAACAAATGATTTGGGTTGGCAGAATTTGAGGAGAACGAGCCCAGGCCAGGCGCACACGAGCATTTTCCAAGCACTCTGACATAAGCTGTGCAGTCTCGCGGGGCTCTTCCTCAGCAGTTGACGCAGAAGTACAGCTCTGTGTAGAAGTCCAGATAAAGACACACAGCTGACAGCTCCAGAAGGCCCCGGTGGGTTCATTCCAACATCCGCTTCCAGCCACCGAATCATGAAGAGCTAAATGCTGAGGCAGGGCTGCTGGGTCAGACTCGAGGGTCAGGGAGAAACTGGGGGCACATTCTGCTGGTGCTTTGTCATTCAGTAAGTACTTATTGGGCACTCATTGTGTTAGCACTAGGGAAACAACTATGAAAGGGCAACCAGGGTCCCTGCCATCTTGGGAGACCAAAAAGGAAATGAACAAACCAGAAAAATAACCAACCACTGTCGATGCAAAGAAGTAAATTCAGGTAAGTGATGGTGTAGCTGCTTGACAGTAAGTGCTCAGAGAAAGCCTCTTTAAGAACTAGCCATAATCTGAGCTGAATGTCAAGGTCAGGGAAATGCATTCCAGACAGTAGAGGAGCAGGTGCAAAGGCCCCATGGCAGGCACAAGCTTGACATGCTGGATATTAAGAAAGCCAGCGTGGCTAATGTGCAGTAGGTGAAGGGAAGAGGATTATAAATGAGGTCAGCATGGTGGAAGGCGCGCCGATCACAAAGAGGCTTGTAAAGCCACAGCAAATCATCTGGCTTTTATCATAAGTAGGATGGAAAGCCATTGCTGGGTCTTGTGAGGGCATGGTGTGGTCTGATTTTCTTCTCCGTAAAATCACTCAGTGGAGAGGGGGTTGTAAGGAGCCAAAGTAAACGTGGGGAGAGCACTAAGGCAGTGAGGGGTGATGGGGGTTGCACGGGAAGGTGGCAGAAACCGTCTGGAAGGTAGAGCTGACAGTATGGGTTGACGGAACGGCTGCAGGAGAGCATGAGCTGCCCACAGAGTTCCCAGCTTCCAAGTTCCAGCACATGGCAGACCGGAGGTAGACTGGGTCCAGGAGAGAATGGAGTTTGGTGCCTATGGTCACCTACGGTCCTCTCCAGGCCACACTAAGTGGGGAGGTCAATTATCAGATACTCCAAGCAAACACCCGGTAGGGAGCTGGATACTGGGGGAGGTCAGGGCTAGGGACAAAGACTCGTGTGTCATCAGCAAGTAGATGGCGTTTAAACCAGTGGACTGGATGACTTAGGGAGGCTCATAGGTTAAAAAAAAGGACAAAGAAAAAAGAAAGAGGGCCTGGCTGAGCCCTGGGGATTCCTACTGCTTACTCCTGTCCAGTAACAGAAGAGAAACCAGCAGAGACAAGAAGGGGCCCTGGGGCAAAGGTCATGAGGGACTGGAATGTGGACAATGGATCTGGCACTGCTGAGGCCTTTGGTGACCTGTCCCTTCAATGGTGAAACGTCACTTCCACATCCAGTGAGTGAGTGAGAGATCACAAGTTCGCTTTCAGGGTGTGGGGTGACCGAGGGCAAGGAGCAGTCAGCCGGAGAGAACTTGGCTACTGTGGCCCTGGGCAGATACCTCAAGCCCAGAAGCCCATTGGCCTCGGCAGCACTGCTGCCTAAGTGCTTTGGGTCCACTACCACCGTCTACACCTGGAGTCGCCGTTCTGCCACCTACAGAAAACACTGCTCACACATCCTTTCTGTTCCAGTCCCAGCACTGAAGAGAGAAGCAACAGAGACACTTGCTCCCTAACCTCCTCCCGCTGCTCCAAGGACCTTCCTGTCTTGGGTATGAGCTGTTCAGGGTCACTAACAAATCAGTGGCATCCTGTTCCTCTTAACTGTCACTGTCAAAAGGCACCTTTGAGACTCTCCTCAGCTACTTTCCTCACAAACAAATTTGCTTCCAATAAAGACAAGACGGCAAGGGAAACCAGAGAATGCTCACTGGTGTATCCTTCATAGACACCCACAGTTCTGACGGTACCCTGTGACCCCCAGAGACTTACCATCAAGCCACGGGGTGAAACACACTGGTACTGAGGCAGAAACCAGCCTGGCGACAAATGGTAGGACATGTATTTAGGGCAGAAAAACTGGCTGTGGGCACACCACTGGAGAGAACTTTCTGGAAAACCATGGATGGGTCCGTCAGTGGAGCCTAAAGAAGGGGCAGGATATAATATGCTCTTTCTTCAAGTCTGATCAAAAAGACATTTTTCCAACAGGACCCAGAGGCTCTCTCAGCAATGTGGGACATGTGCAACCAAATCACAAAAGAAATGAGCACTTAAAATGACATCTGTTGGATTAATTAGCAGTGTAATTAGTCTTCCCCCGGTGGACTGGGGCTTTGTTGCTGCCGTCGGAAACCTCCCCAGGTGAGACTGTATTCCAAATGTCACACTCTAAGAGGAATAAAGATAGGGCCGGGCACGGAAGAAAAGCAACTGACTGTATGTGGGGAGACCCTGAGGAGGGAGCGGGAGTTTCCGGAGAACTTCTGGAGTCTTTTGGGAGCTGGAACATGCGAGAGGAAAGGTACAGACAGAGGAAAGACGCTGGGCAAACCCACAGATGCCCCAGTCAAAGACTCAGGGCCACAGACACGACAGCAGGACGATGGGGCAGGAGAGCGCAGGGTCCGGATTCCAAGGAGCACACTGTACAATGAGACTGGACAGAGGTCAGGACTCTGGTCTCTGGAGAAGCCATTTGGTTTTCCTACGCAGACAGCTGCAGCCATCACTAATGGGAACCAAGTCTGGGTAAAGAAATAATAATAAAAATGGCCAGAGCCTAATCCGAGAACCAGAAAGTGAACAAACACACACAAACAGGGATATCCAGCCAAATCACTCCCACGGTGCTTCCTAAACCACAGCTGGCTTTGGAGTCACTCGCTGACTAATGTCTAGGACAGCGAGGAAATCACAGTCCCGGGACTGACGCCACTTGGCTGGGCCAACTAGGAGAGGCAAGGAATGCTCCCCAAGCTCCTCTATCTTTAATTATTTTAGAAAATAAGGGAGACATGCACGAGGAAGGCACAGCACATTCTGGGAAGATTACACTGGAAGTCGTTTCAGAGGAGGACTCCTGGCTAGACATGAACCTCGGGGACCCTTGTCCCCGTCCCAAAACAAAGCACAGAGTGAACCATCTGATGCAGCTCAGAGAAGCTTCCTGGGCCCACAACAATCAGGACTGCAAACCGAAACATTCAACTCCAAGGAGCCTGTTTCACTCAGCAGGACACGGTCCGAAGCTAGATGAGCAGTCTCCAGAGCAAACAAGCGCCTCTATCTAGATCTTTGAGAGCACAGGTATCCTTCTGCGGGGCCACCACAGTGCCACAGGTAGGACCAAAGGAGATGGGGGAACAAATGCCAACCCCGACCTTCTCAGTCCTTTGTCCCCAGAGATGCCTCTACTGGGTGGATACAAAAAGTCAGCTGAGTATGCTCTACATGTGCGCACCGAGGTCCCGCAGTTGACCACAGTCGGTGAGACCAATGCTTCTGTGACAATACAGAGGACCAGGACCGTGTCTGAAAAGCTCTGAGGCCATTCATGATCCCATCCCATTCCTGGTCTGAGGACCACGGGCATCACCACGTCATGATCGGTTGTGTGATCTTTCCAAGTTTTTGGCTGGAAGAAGGTGCAAGGGAAGTAAGGTGTATGAGAAAGAGGTCCCAGTCCCCATAGGTGTGACTCATTTCCCCCACCTCTGAGAACAAGCACACCTCCTACTTCAGAAGCTCACACACCTGGCCTCTGCTCATCTCCCTGTTCTTCCAATCAAATGAAAGTTCTCATGAAAAGGAAGGAAGACAGGGCCGGGGCACCCGCCACAGAGAGTGTGGATAAGCCCAGCGACTCGTATTCCCAGTCTGAGCTGCTAACAAAGAGTTCCCAAACACAAGAGACTTTTAGATGACAGGCTACAGACCCAAGGGCCCCATTCTGCACAAATCCTACTCTAGTGCCTGGGAAGCAGGGTATGACCCATGGGAACAAATTCCCTTCCCATTTGTTTGTTTCCCAGAGGCTCCATCAGCAAACAGGGAGACTCCGGGGTCTGATGAGCGTGGGGCTCAAGGGCTGGGGTGTGTACCAGCAGGACGGCACATCCGGGGGCCAGGTGAGGGCACCTTCCATCACAGAACCACAGAACGCAAGGGACTGGTGTCACCCAGGGAAGCCACAGAGGTCAGCTCAGAAGTGGCTACAAAGGCCTAAACAATCCCTGAGCCGGAGCCTACAGCCAGAGAGAGCAGACAGGGAGCAGACAGGAAGCAGACAGACACCGAAGGGCCAGAAAGGACATGTGGTCCCTCCTGTCATTCCAATGCACAGGCCGTCCCGGCAAAGAAAACGTCAGAACAACTGTTGACCTAAGAGACCAGAAACGCTTTGGAGGCCCCATCCCGACTCTGGGAACCTGCCCTGCTCATTAACAGTTACAAATCAAACAGCACCGGTAGATAAACACTTCTAACCTTCTAACAAGAGTTTGCCTTCTTACAGGCTGCAGACGCAGGCCCTAGAGAAGGTTTCCTAATCACTCCCAGTGAGCAGTCCCAGTTCAAAACTACTCTGCACTTCCTCTTAGCAAAATGTGAATCTCGGGCACTGGGGTCCTCCAGGGACAATGACCAATGCTCAAAAGTGGTGCATTTTTACACCTGAACAATTGCAGGAGGAGCGCAGAGGCGGCTGGGTGTGCACAAGGGCAAAGCTACGGAAGACATGACTGAGTATCCTGAATGCCCCCTCCTCAGAGCGTCTCCATAAAGGAAAATAATAAGGGGGATGACTGAAAAGTAAACTTAAACGGCTCTGGAGAAATTCTCAGTTTTTATCATAGGCAAAAGCATTTCATTCCACGTAGAAAACATGAAAATCTGATACAACAGTGTCCTATAAATCACAAAAACTAGAAATCATCATTAGAGGTGTTTGTAATTTTCTTCTCTTGTTGGGAACCACTCGGGTAGGGACAGGAGAAGTTCTGCAAACAAGGAAGGCACTTATCTTTCTTGGGTTCCTGTAAAGCCTGCTAGCAAGTCACCTCGACAGAATTTCTTCAGCTTCCAGAGGTTGATTTGCCAGATAAAATACAGGATGCCCACTTAAATGTGGATTTCAGATAAATGTGTATATTTTATGAGACATATTTATACTAGAAAACTACTTCCGGTTCATCTGAAATTTACATTTAACTACATGTTCCAATGTTCCACGTTTTTATTTGCTATATTTAGCAACCCAACTCTGGGGCCCTGCAGCAGCACAGTCATTCAAGGGTCACCACCCTCATCTTGCTGGCTTCAATAATCTCCATCTCTTCTGCAGGTGACAGAATGTGGGTCACTAAGCATTTTAAACTTTGATCTGACATCCTGCTTGCTTACACACACACGCACACACACACACACACACACGTGCACGCGCGCAAAGTGCTGGAAATCTAATTTTATTGAAGTATAAAATTACTTAACACTACCAAAATGGTTTTCCTATGAACAACCTTTCCCAACCTACACTTAAATAGTATTTATAGTTTCGAGTTATGTTTAAAACAGAATAAAGAATATGGTTCAGGTGTATTGTGTAATTATTTAAAAACTCTTGCCTTTTCCTGACAACGTTCTTGACAATGCCTAATTGTTCCCTTACAATTTCCCTTTCAAAACAAAAAACCAGAAACACCTGTTGGAACTATATGTATTCAAATTTGCCCTTTGAGTCCAAGTCATGAGCAAGTTGAAAGGATTCAAAATTAGGTTCACGCCTCTGCCCCTGTGCGGCACCTGCCACACGGGCTCTCCTGTGGCCCGAGCTTGCTGGGAACCAGCACAACACACGGAGTTATTCTCGAATGCAACAGTCTATCCACACCAAAATACTCCTAAGGGTCACAGATCATCCCTAAGGAGGCAGGTGTCATGGGCACAAAGAATCTCCCCAGGCAGGAGTGGGGTGGAGGGAGCTGAAATGTCCAGACTTTTCTCCCTCAAGATCTAGGGCTTCTCAGCTTAAGCATGGTGGGGTGGCTTTCAAATATTCTAGGAAAGCAATAGTCATCAGAGTTTCTGCAATCAGACCCTCTTGCTCCTCAGCTCAGGGCCCAGGGTACAGTCCTGGAGTCCAAAAGGAGACTCGTGGCAGCCCCTGAAAACTGTGCCAGGAGCTTTGGACACAGTCTCGATCTCCACCTGCTGCCTCCACGCACAATTCAGAAAAGGGGACTTGCGAGACTCGGGATCTGGGCCCAAGTCCCTTCTTAAAAGGTGAATGGCGAGATCCACAGCTCCATTATGGTTTGGAACATAAGTTGGTCTGTGTTCAAAGCCCCTGCTTCTCTTAGAAAACCCCTCATCCCAGAGGGTTTGAGGAACGCAGTGAGCTCAAAAAACTCCCCCTGGGGGAATATGCCAGGGAGAAACAAGAAAAGCTGAAAGGCTGACACCACAAGACTTTAAATGTTTGAAAAGAGAACAGGCCTTTTGCCTCTTCTTCCTCTCCATCCCTGATAACAACCGCTGCTCTGTGTGTGTGTGTTTGTCTGTGTGTCTGTGTCTGTATCTCTGTGTGTGTGTGTGTGTGTTGCAGTGCTGGAGACTGATTTCAGGCCCTCACTCACACTATGCAAGCTACATACTAAGACTTCTTAAAAATCTTTATTTATAGATAGAGTCTTGCTACGTTGCCCAGGTTGGCCTTGAATTTGGCAATCCTCCTGCCTCAGCCTCCCATACACAAAATACACTCCTCATGGATAAAAGGTGTAAGGGGCTGGGGGTGTTGAAGAGATCAGTGAAGCAGGAACAGACTCTTGGGATGCTCTCTAGCTGGTGGCCTGAAACCCTCGGTGCCTCAGGCTCCCCACTTGAAATGAAGCAAAATAACAAAGACTGAATCAGTGAATATACACAGAGCAGCTAGTAAAGGACAGATAAATCTTAGCAAAGAGAAAGCCTCCTGGTGGAAAGAGAAAAGTGAGGACCACGGAGACTGACAAACTAGACTTCATAAAAACGTGACGTATCTGTTCATCACAATGTGCCTTAAGCAAAATTAAAGACGGTGAACGACTGGGAGAACTGCAGTGTGCACAGTACATCAAGGACTGCAGCCTCTCAGAAGCATGAGGGTTAGAAAAAGGGACGAACCAAGAAAACTAACCGGCGAAGGCTATAACAGGAAAGTTACACACCCAAAAAAATGCAAATGGCAAACAAATACTTGAAAAATGCTCACCCAACCTAATA
The DNA here is from genome assembly GCA_004026905.1 of Hystrix cristata. NCBI lineage: Eukaryota > Metazoa > Chordata > Mammalia > Rodentia > Hystricidae > Hystrix > Hystrix cristata. The sequence continues at coordinate 12,600 of PVJO010031545.1, forward strand.
ATTAAAAAGACTCACATCAGATCAATGTTGTCAATCTGATAATGGAGACAAAAATAACAATATGGCATCGGTCACTGTGTGGGGCTGGGCATCATCTGGCAGGAGGGAATAAAACAGTCACCATTCTCCTGGAAGACCAGTGGGAAGTACAATCTCCCTTCCCCAAACAGCAGGATACTGTTTCCTAACTTATTATCAGTAACATCAGAACAGTGCAGATAACTCCAGTGTGCATCAGTAAGCCTTGTTGTTAAGACACAGAATACTATGCAGCTGTTAAAAAAGAATAATCCAAATCTAGACTGTACGTGCTGACTTGAAATGATTCTCATGATAAAAAGTTACAGGAAAAAGTGGAATGCACAGCACGCATCCATATTTAGAGTTTCAAGTGCACAGAATGTATGTGCACACACCATATACAAATGCACATACATTTGTACATCAGGATAGGAAAAAGCCCAGAAGAATGCACACTAAATATGACAACAGTTTGCTTTTGGAGAGTGAAGTCAGAGCAGAAAAAGACTTTCAATTAACAGTGATTGAAAAGGACACCAAGATTTTTAAAGGGGTTTTGGGTATAGTTATACACGGTAACATTCCAGTTTTGTAAAACGCTTATATCATATGCAAAAAGACGAAATAAAAATGTATCACCGTGTGGTACACCGAGACTCTTACTTTCTGTGATCCTCCTGGGATTTTCAATTGTTTTTACAGTGAACATGTCCTACTCATATTCCTCTGACCATCAAAAATAAGCAATCCACATTTTATTCACTTGTACTTGAGGTCAATACGAAATACTTAAGAACACAACCATATTCTAAAGGGGTCTAACGTGTGTTTTACTAGCTATGAAAGGACTGAAAGGAGGGGAAGGAGGTAGAGAACAAACATACTTTGTGTTTAGGAAAAAAGAGAAGAAAAGGGTTCTGGTTAATGGTCGTAGAACTGGTTTTTCAACAAGTGGCATATTAAGTACGGGACTTTAAAACAATTTAATACAATTTCCCTTCCACTCTGTGGCGTCCGGGTGTGGAGCCAAACGTAACAATGGCCCGGCCTGCCTGACCTGACGGCACGCGCCCTGCCTTGGCCAGAGTGATCCGGCCGATGCTCGACCCTCAGCCGTCCGCCGAAGGTGATGAAGTCACACCTGTGGCGGGTCCGGATGGTGGGTGGGATGCTGGTGGAAGCAGGAAAAGGCAAGAAACCTCCACAGCGAGCCATCGGCACCTCCGGCCGCCGCCGCCATGCAATGAGGCGGACGAACTTCAGAGCCCGGCTGCACCGGCGCAGGCTGGAGGAAGGCTGAATGTGCTAGAATCTACCACCACACCTGGCCTTTCACACCTTCTAAATCACCTTGGGAAAAGCATTCTCCTCCTTTCGTCTTTTAGGTTGAAGGCACCAAAGTACGGGAAGAAGGTGGCAGAAGTATGCACTTGAAATGAAAAAAAGTCCACCTAACGAGAAAACAAGGTTTCGAGGAAACCTGGTTCCAGAGTCATGATGGAAACCAGGTGACACCTGTGCCTGCACTTCAAACGCACAGCCACCCCAGGGTGAAGGGCACGGGAGGGAGGAGGGGAGGGAGGAGGGGAG
>PVJO010031546.1:0-14218 GCA_004026905.1 Hystrix cristata
GGTGGGCTGACACGCAGCTCTTGCGCTGTGGGACGGGGAGGACATAATAACTGTTTACAGCTGCATCTGCTCCAGCTGGTTATCGGTGGACATGCCACCCAGTTATTAAACATTTTGATTTTCACGGTGATTCTCAATTATTTCCTTTTTGAACAAAAATAAAAAAGAAACAAGTAGTTAGCCTGTATCGAAAGAAACAAGTAGTTAGCCTGTATCGTATACTTATGTAGCAAGCATTGTACACATGTTGCTTCATTTCATCCTGACAGTAACGGATGCCAGGAGGACTCAGAAGACCCCTTGTACAGATAGGACAACCGAGGCAGAGACTGCCAAGAGGCTCACATTTAAGTAGAGGGCAAGGCAGCTTGACTTTTCCCATGTGCAAGCGTCTCCACACGTCCCCAGTGGCGGGGTCTCCCTTCCCGGACCAGTAAGAGGCTGGCGAAGCCATTTCTTGGTAAATGCTGAAGTACTGAGCTTGGGGAAGGAAACCGGAAGTGAAAGCCTTCAAAAACAACTTCATATTCACGGCCCTGAGCGGTGATAAATAGCCTCGCTCAGCTGTCAACAGCCAGCCACTTTTAAAGAGGCGGAAAGCAGGGACATGAAACCCGTCCCTCGATTCCTCTCTGTTCTGCCATTCAGGGCTCATCACCCCGCAAAGCAAGCACCCCCGGAGCAGAAGTGTTTGACGGATGTGCCACCGCTCTGCAGCGTGGGTCATAAATATTAATGGTATTGACAGAGCCTTTAAAAATTTGTCATGTCTGAAAGGTCTAACATCTAGAATATACAAAGAACTCAAAAAAATTAAACCTCCCAAATTTAAAGACCCAATCCAAAAATGGGCAACTGAAATGAATAAACATTTCTCAGAAGAAGAAATAAAAATGGCAAATAAATATATGAAGAAATGTTCAACATCACTAGTCATTCGAGAGATGCAAATCAAAACAACATTAAGATTCCACCTCACTCCAGAAAGAACTGCGTATATGGAAAAATCAACCAATAACAAATGCTGGCGGGGCTGTGGGGAAAAGGGAACCCTCTTCCACTGTTGGTGGGAATGTAGACTGGTCCAGCCACTGGGAAAATCAATATGGAGATTCCTCAGAAAACTACAACTGGAGGTTCCATTTGACCCAGCTATTCCCCTACTGGGGATCTTCCCAGAAGAATTAAAATCATCATACCACAGTGATATATGCACAACCATATTTATAGCAACACAACTTGTAATAGCTAAGTCTTGGAAACAACCTAAATGCCCAACAACCAATGAATGGCTAAAGAAAATGCAGTTTTTCTACACAGTGGAGTACTACACCACCATAAAAAAGGATAAACTAGAGTCATTTGTATGTAAATGGAAGTTCCTTGAGAACATACTATCAAGTGAAATAAATCAGACACTTATCAGTACACATCAAATTGTTTCTCTGGTAGGAGAAATCATAACTGTAAATAAGGACAAAGAGGTGTAATAGATATTATATAAAAGGAAGATAATATACAAAGGAGAGGAGTACTAGAAAGACAGAAGGGGGAAAAGCAGGAAGGGAAAAAAGGAAAGAAAGGGGAGAGGGAAATCATGGAGAAATGTGAATAAACCTGCTGTAAATAGGGATGGAAGGAACAGAGGGGAGGGGTGGGGAAGAGTGGGGAGAATCGAGAGGCACCATGTACAGGTACAAAATAAACATGATGAATGTTATCATCGTATGTACAATGTACCAATACATGTTCTTGGTTAAAAATTTTTTAAAAAGAATATTAAAACATCAATGATTTTGTGTATGGTCCTGTGGAAGCACCATAAATTCCTCAGCATAATCTAAAATTATATCTCCTGGGATTATTGTAAAGATTCTTTAAAAATTGAGCCATGGACTGAGCTGAAAATTAGCCTTTGAGCTTGGGCCTTGTCACTGCCGTCTCGATTTCATTTTATCGCCTGTAGTTTCCAGAGCTCTTGCCAGCTGGATGATCAGTATGGGACTCAAGCTGGCTTTGGACCGGTCCTGAACGTGGCAGACTAAGCCAGAGGCAGGGTCACTGGGCGGCCCTCCGGAATGAAGTCACTGATCTCTTGACATGACAACAAAAGAAAGGTAGTGGAAAGGAGCCAGGGAGACACGACCAACCTGGCAAAATAAGACACTCCTAAGGGACATCAGGGGCTGGGATGGTTATTGGAATGTGGTATGTTGAGTATGATTATGCTAATTAAAATGTGAAGAGAATTTATCAAAAAAAAAATTTGTCATATCTGGTCCCTGCCACAGAAGTGCCCAAACTCGTCCATCTTGCGCCTCTGAATGACGACCACGTTTCTTCCCTGAACTTGCTCAGCTGGGGCCACGACTCCCTGTCACCTTCAGAGATTACACATCGGCAAAGGTTGTCCCCAAAAGACGCAGGTCAGCTGAACCAAACACCTTAGTGGGCTTCTGCCTTCCTTTCCACCTAGCTGACTCCAGTTTGCTCTCCAAAAAGCAGTCCCTTTATGGGGCTATTTTCTTCATGTCCCAGGAAGGAGCATAACATCCAATCGAGCTCTGGGGGCGCCGAGGCGACAGGCTTGCAGAATCTCCCCAGCGGTGACGCGTGGCGGGAGGCCCAGCGAGGGCCAGGCGAGGCCGAGTCTCCAGCTCGGCCATGAGCGCCCAGGCAGCTTTGACACGCGCGCAGCTCTCATCTCCAGCCAGAAAGGCGCTTATTTCCGGTCACTTTCAAAGTGGACGCGCTGGACAAACACCATCCCTGACAATCTGAGCTCGCCCCTTTCAGCTGCGAGCGGGCGGATCACAGAAGCCGGGCGTACAGATCAGGGTGCTGCCACCTGCAGACACCTGCAGACAGGCTTTGGAGTCGTCTCGCTCTGGACACCGCCGGCCACCTGCTGCGCGTGGTCTCTGCCAGCGATCGCAATGACAAAATTATTTGGGGGAGACGTGCTCAGGTCTCCTGGGCGAGCTTTCAAAGACGGCACACTCCTGAATGTCACTCTTCTGCAGCAGAGCAGCGGCACAGCTGGAGGACGGGGGGGTCGCTGTCCAGGGATCACTGTCACTGCAGATGTCACTTGTGTGGCTGCCAGAAGCGAGCGGCACATCCACGCCACGTGCACAGTGGCCAGAGTGTCCCTCCCATGTTCACATCCACCCGGAACCTCAAAATGTGGGCTAATTTAGAAACGAGGTTTTGCATGTATGATTAAGATGAGCTCCTTCTAGACTGAGAAAGAGCCTAATTCTGATGACTGTATGTTTATAAGGAGAAGACACACACACACACACACACACAGAGGACCGTGTGATGGCAGGTGGAGACACTGGTGCGAGGTAACCGCAGTGAAGGAACGCGGGGGGCCGCGGGCAGCTGGAAGAGCAGGAAGGAGCCCCCGCGGCCTGGGTGCCGGAAGCGTCTCTGACCCTCGACCCAGAGCTGCGGGAAAAGGCCTTCCTGCTGGTCCGCCAGAGTGCGGCAACTTCCTGCCGCAGCTCCCTGAACAGACGCTGCTGCAGCACTGGCAGCTCTCCCTGCCGCCACGGGCACTGGGGGGACCACTGCCCACCCCCGAGCCAGCTGGAGCCTTTCAGGGTGCGTCACAGGAGAGGGGTGTGGGGAGAGAGGGAAGGAGGGAGGAAGAAAGGAGGAAAGAAGGGTGGAGGGCGGCATGGAGGGAAAGAGGGAAGGAGGAAGGAGAGAAGCAGGGAGAAGGGAAAAGAGAAGGAGGGAGCGAGGAGGGGGAAGGAGGGAGAACTGGAGGAAGAGCAGGAGGGAGGGAAGGAAAGTAAGGGGCAGGTCGGGAGGGGGGAGGGAGAAAATGGAAGCTAACTACTGCTCGACTGGTGGAGCAATGCCGGCTGTGATGCATGTCTGGATGCCCACAAGCCTCTGTGCTCAGAGGTGGGCTTGTGGAAGGCGACTGGATTGTGGGCGCCAGAGCTGGCTTGGTGCTGGGAGGCGGGTCTGGGGAAAAAGGTGGTCACTGGAGGGCATGACCCAGAAGGGTTTATCTACCCCCCCAGCTCCCACTCTCTCCGCTTCCTGTCCGCCATGATGCGAGCAGCCCTCCTCCGCTGGGATCCTCCACCGCACCTTCCTGCCTTGGAGCCGGCCAACCACGGAGTAAATTCATGGGCCAAAACACACCTCTCCTCCATTAAGTTGCTGGCGTCGAGCATTGTGTCCCAGCGATGTGAAAGCAGCTAAGACTCCTCGCAAAAGCCTTCCAAACAGCCTCCTGCTCACAGAAAACGAGCAGGGTAGCTCTGTCCACGTGGACACCAAAAGCCCTCCAGGCCACGCCGCCGGCGGAAGGAGCCACACGCCAAGCCGGACGGCGTGTGTCCCGCAGCCACACACGTGTGTGTGCAGTAGACACAGGCAGGATGAGGCTGGCCGAGCATCGCAGGTGACTGAAAGGGTGACGCCGGCCCTCCAGGAAGGCGGAGGAGCTGCAGAGCAGTCACCTGTGACGGCTTAGAAAAACAGCCCAGCACAATCAGTTAGGTGGGGTTTTTTAAATTTTAAACAAAACAAGACAAAGGAGAAGAAACAGACTCATTCACAAGCCTTCAAAACTTTCTGAAGTGCTGCCTACGTAAGACGTCCCCAGCTGTGACAGCCCCGGCCCACGTGATGCCTGCCACCGTCCCTCCCACAAACCTCCCCCTCCTCCTCCTAGTCAGAGCTGGCTCAGGCGGAGGCTGCAGGGCAAAGGCCACCTCGCTCTGGGTCCCAGCAACATGCAAAGGAAACCAAGGGAGAAGGAAAGGGTACCCAGAGGCAGCGGGAGGGACAGCAGGGACCCAGTTCTGTGCAACTCCCACATAACCACCACAAGCAGGGAAACTGAGTCAGAAGACACTGCGCCAGGCTGCTGAGTGTCGATGTCAGAATTTGATCCCGACTCTGGTGTCTGTCCCAAATTCAGCACTGTCCTCTAGTGAGCAGCTCTCCCGAGTCCGAGGCTCTGACCAACCTGATCGGCCCAAAACTCTGCCGCTCCACCATGAACAGGAAGAGCGAGTCTGTGTTCCTCTAAGGGAGGGGGCAGCCGACACGCCTGCCCATCCTGAGGGTCACCGATCGCCTCCAGGTCCCACTGCAAAATGGGCACAGAGCTGAGGAGTCCCTCCAGGGTTCCGGATGTCAGGGTGACAAGCAGCCCTCTGTTCCCTTCAAGACCCCCCCCCGGGTCCTGGAGGCCAAGCCAGGGAGTAGAGGGGTCTCCCTGACAATGAGCCCCCCATTCCAGACGGGAAAATTTCTCCCTCCCTCCCTCCCTGTCTCTCTCTCTGTCTCTCTCTCTCTCTCTCTGACCCCAGAGCACGGAGCAGCCACTGGAGGACTTCAGGCCCGGAGCCTGTGCCCTGAGTGTGTGTCTAGGTGACACTGTGGCATGTGGCGCGTCCATCGCGAGGCACAGAAGCCAATGGCGAGCGCCACTGCTAGCATGACTATTGTCCTGACAGAGCTGACGGCTTGGAGCAGCCCACTGTCCCAAGCCTGCTGCTCACGTCCCGTGTCACAAGCCGGTCCTGGGGCCGGAGAACCATGTGCTACCTGTCACCAGTCAGCCCCATACCAGCACCTCCCTCCCAGGCCTGACGGTGGGCAGTGTGGGAGGGCACACACGGGCTGCACGTGGCCTGACTGCTCTGGTGTCTTCTAAAACACAAATCAGACTGTGGTGCCCCAGCCCACGTGTGTATACCTGCGTGTGCGCACGCATACACACACACGCACGTGCACACAAAACAAACCTCCACCAGGCTCCTACCCTGGGGGTCAGGGAATAGGTCTGTCACTGGAATTGGGAGTCTGTGACGTTCAGTGGGAAAACACACACACAGAGACACACATGCACACAAACACACATAAATATGAACACACACAAACACACACACGTGCATAAATACAAAAGCACACACATGCACACAAGTACACACACACACACACGCATACACATCTCCATTTACATTCACCTCGGCCTGAAGACGAACATTTCTCTCGATGATGAATGTGCACGGGAAGCCGCAGGGGCATCAGCGGGCCGGCGTCTCTCAGGACAGATGTCTGTGCATGCATCATGGTGGCTACAGTGATCTGGACACAGTGCTTCTGTCCCTCAGCACCTGGCTGTCACACCATCAGGGAATCTGACAGCAGATCCTGTGTTGGGTTACATGTAGTACCACGAAGTACCTCAACTTTTCCTGGATCAAAGCTTTGCTTTCGTAAACATTCCAATGATCATATTTCCGCACAATTGATTCTCCTATTAATTTTCTAAAAGCCCTTCTAAGACTTCCACCTGTCGAAGGTTCCACAACGCAAGGAGAGGACAGCACCAGGTCCTGAGGCAGAAGACCCTGGAGCCAGGCGGCCTACGGGTGACACCAGCCCCGCCGCTTGCCGGGGCGTGTGAACTCCCGCAAGCATTTATTCTCAGTAAACCTGGTCGCAGGACGCAGCCCACGGGCTCCTGAGACCGTCGAAGGCATTGCTGTACTTAAGACACTGTGGTGGGTAGAACAATACTCCTCAGGATGTCCACACTCTCATCTCGGAAGGCAGGACTCCGCTGCCGAACATGGAGAAAGGGGCCGCACGGCTGTGAATGAGTCCAGGTCCTTGAGAGAGCCAGAGAGGTGACCCTGGATTTTCCAGACAGCGCAAGGTGAGCACGAGGCACTAACGGGAGGCAGGCGGGAGGTCAGACTCAGAGAAAGGATGGAGGGGACAGACGGGACCATGAGCCGAAGGACACGGGTGGCTTCCGGGAGCTGGAAAGAGCTGCACAGCCTCAGGAAAGGACGCAGCACCCCGACGTCCCAGCCTTCGCCCCCAAGAGCCACTTCAAGCCGCTGACCTCTGGACTTGCGGGACGCAAGTGAACTGTTACAACAGCGACAGGAAGCTAATGTGGGCTCAGCGCCCGGAGAGCAGACCCCCGTGAAAAGTGGCCATCAGGACCCGTGCACACTCCCCTCTTCCTCTCTGTCCTCTTGCTCCAGCCCCTCGGCCCTTCTCTCCACTCTCTAGCCACTTGCCCTTCTCGGTGCTGCTTATTTCTGCTTGAAGACTTACCCTGTTCCCTCTGCTTGGACCGCTCTTCCCCCACCACTTTCTACGGCTGGCTCTTCCTTCCCATCGAATTCCCAGAGCAAATGCCAGACCCTCGGGAGGATGCTCTCCCACCGCCTGCCCCGTCCAGGCTCCCGACCTCTCTCCCTGTGAGCTCCTGCAAGGTGCCCATCGCTTTGGAAAGGAGGGACTCCGTATGGTCCTGGCGTCGGTCAGCCCGCTCCCTGGTGTGAGCAGAGGGCTGAGACCACCAGAACTCCCGTCCTCCACGGTCCACCAGGACAACGCAGCACAGCAGCGCACACCGCTCGGAATAAAGATGCATTTGTGCCCAGGCCGTGCTGCAAGGTTACGGGCCAGAGAGACCGAAAAGAAATCTGATTATCTCTCTCTCCAGCCTATGCCGAGCCCAAGTTCCCAGTTGCCTAGAAACTCACCAAGTGCGTTCATTTTTTTTTTTACTCCAACCGTTTTGAAAGATAATGTGTTTTTTATCTACATGTGCAGCCCTGGGCTTTTTAGTTTTAAGAACTGTAGTTGAATGGTGGGCTGCAGTCCTAAACTCCAAGCCACCCACGGGAACAAATCTCTGAGCTCAAAGCTCAGTAATTGGACAGAAAAGCCTTAGAAAGGGAACACTGTGGAGGGAAGAAAGAAAACACGCACTTTCAGATGGAGAAAGAAAAAAGGAAAGAAAAGAGACAGACACACTAGTTAGCATTTCCCGAGCGCAGCAGCAAGGCCACAAAGATGTAAAAGACGAGGAGAGACAGCGTTGTCACCCAGGGCTGTGGCCCTCGCTTCAGGCTGGCCTGTAGGAAGGGACCTCTGAAGGTTCGGGCCACACGTATGCGCTTCTGGAAACCAGACATTAGACACAAACAGCTCCCAACGCCTAGTGATCTCAGCTTCAGAAATTTCACCCATTCCATTTTCTTTCTTTCCATACAACAAAAGCTGATACATCTGAACATAGTGTGTGCTAAATAAATGCTTGCGGTATAGTGACTGGATGGGTGGATGGGTGGATGGACAGAGGCCGAGGAGGGACCTTCCTTCCTTGGATGGATGGATGGATGGACAGATGGATGGATGGATGGACAGATGGATGGATCAGTGAGTGGATGGATCCATATATGGATGGATGAGTGGATGGATGACTGGACTGGTGGATGGATGGATGGATGGATGGATGGATGGATGGGTAGATGGACAGACAGATGGATGGACGGATGGATGGATGGATCAGTGGGTGGATGGATGCATATATGGATGGATGAGTGGATGGATGACTGGATTGGTGGATGGCTGGCTGGATGGATGGATGGATGGATGGATGGATGGATGGATGAATGGATGGATGGATGGATGGGCAGACAGATGGATGGACGGATGGATGGATGGGTCAGTGGGTGGATGGATGCATATATGGATGGATGACTGGATGGATGACTGGATTGGTGGATGGATGGGTGGATGGCTGGATGGATGGACAGATGGATGGATCAGTGGGTAGGTGGATGGATGCATGGCTGGGTGCATGGACAAATGTGTAAGGCACCAAGGCTACTGCCCTGTACAAGCCCACCTGCCTGGACTTCCAAGCCTGGGCTGTCCTTATTCCTCTCAGGTCAAGCCCTCCCAAAGCTGCAGATTTACTTTCATGAAGTCAAGGCTGATTCGCCATCTGAAAGATGTTGAGCATCTAGCACAAGGCAGTACCCCAGAACTGTGGGTGAAGGTCTCGGCTGTGACCCTGGGTTGAACCCCAAGATAACAGAAGCTTCTCAGAGGGCACTGGGGGTATCCAGTGAGCCAATTCACAGGTAGCACGTGCCCTTTGCTGCCCACGCTGTCACAGGCGAAGCCAAGAATGCCGGATCCACAGTCCCAGCCTCCCCGCACGGGGACATGCGAGCCAGTTCTGACCAACAGGAGGAGGAAGGCCTGAGCTCCCTCTCAGGTGCGGGAAGACACAAGCCCAGCACTGCTGCCCAACTGTTTGTGACAGCTCTGTGTGAGGAGGCGAGGCCTGGGGTGCGGCAAACGTGGGGCCGGCCGGTGAGACGGAAAGAGCCTGTGCGGAGGCCCTGGCCAGCTCGCAGCCAGCCGGAGCGGGTTTGCCGCCTCGCGGGGAAGACATCGGGAGCAGGGAGGGTCCCAGTGGGCCAGCTCAGCAGCTGGGCTGCCATCTCAGACCCCAACTGTCTCTCGCTCACGGCTCCTCCCCTCTCCCTCCTGCCATGACGGGGGAAGCAGGAAGGCCCCTCCTGGAGCTGTGACCTTTGCAACAGTCAGCATTCTTTCCCGCCCCCAGATCCCTCCCCATGGGTTTAACTGGCCAGAAAGACACCATAGCCTGCCGCCCTCACAACAATCACCGGCGAAAGGGGCAGCACCACCACGAAGGGGTGACACCACCCCAGGCCAAGGAGGGGCCTTCCTTCCCAGGAGAAAGACAGATGAGGCCGTGCAGAAGAAAAGGACCACCCTGGGGTCCTGTTAGCCAGGGTGCCGGGGCGGGAGCCGGAGCAGAAAAGGCCAAAGGCCGAGAAAACGCCAGTGCAGCCCCACCAACTACAGAGGCAGGAGAGAGGGGAAGTCAGTCCACAGCAGCTGCTGAGGCCGGGCGGGCCCGCACGGCTTCTCGGCGGGCGCCACGGGGAGCTGGTGTCACGGGACTAGGGAGGGCCTGCACTGCAAGGCTCTCCCCACCATCCTGAGTCCATCCAAGAATTTCAAAAAGGAGTTGGCCAATACTTCATATCGTTAATATGGTTTACAACTCCTGTCTTCTCTCTTTAAAGAGTGCATCCGGCTATGAATCCATCAACGGACGGACCTGCTGACGAGTAGTCACCTCCCAAGGCCCCTTCTCCAAACAGATGAGACTTCTAGGAGGCACTTTAGATCTAGACCAGCAGGCTTCGACAGGCAGGAACAGCCAGCTGACGTTTAAGAACACTGTGTGGTTGCACTGTACTGTGGGGATGTATTCTAATTTACCTTCTTATTTATACCAGATGGGACTGGTTGCCTGTCTACACCATTAATAGAAGGCTTTACCTAAAAATATAAATAAATTTGCAAGTTTAGAAAAATATTTACACATATAAATGTATGTAAAATAAGGTTGTAGGCCAAATAAGCTCCACGAGTGTTTAATGTCTGAAGTTTGGGGAAAGTCGGCCAACTCTTCAGCAGCCTCATGGGCCTCCGGTAAAGATTTCAAACTGTGTCCAGAAATCGGAAGTGCCTCAGGGGCCCCTCAGACAGAGCTGTTCTCACCCGCACACCAGTTCGCTCCTGTTCATGTCCTCCTCGGTCCACATGCCTCTGCCACAGCAACGCGGCCCACAGCATGGGCAGCGGCCGTCACACAGCTCCTTCCCACCCCACTCAGGACAACGTAGCTCAGCAAGCACAGAACCCTCTCGCCGAGCCGGAAGGGCCTCCGAGCCTGTCACAGAGCTGTGTCCTGCGAAGGCCCTAACGGGACACAGCTGACGGGGGAACCTGTCAAGCCTGCTGGGTGCCAGAAACAACCTGCCCGACTGATGGTGCTGAGAATTAGTCACTGAAAACGCTGTCTCACTATGACCCAGCACAGGGCTTGACAGACTGCAGGCGTCTCCGTCCATCTGTGCTGCTGTAACAAAATAACTCATAAAGGACAGAAATGTATTTCCTCCCAGCTCTGGACACCAGAAAATCCAAGAGAAGGTGCCGTTAGGTTCAGTGTCTGGCACAGGTCTGGTGGCTCACTTACAAGGTGGTGCCCGTGGCGGCCTCCTCGGGGGGTCCAAACCCTGCGTCCTCCCTGGAAGGAGGCGTGCAAAGGCAACGGCGCCCGGGCGAGTGGCCTCCAGCCCTTCACAGGTGCCGACCCTTCGTGAGCACACAGCCCTCTCGACTTACACTTCCCAGACTCTTCCTGATGCCAGCACATTAGGGTCACATCTCAGCCTGAGTTCTAAGGGCACACGTTCAAACCACAGCACACGGGACCCTCATAAACATCTGGGGATCGATAAAGTCTTGCGGATCCATAATAAACAATCCAGGCAAATGAATACAGGATGACCCAGAGCAGAGACCTAGTATCCGGGAGAGTGGACAGACCCCGATGGCACGGCCACCACCTCCCCAGTGCCCTGCGTGGTCTGCCCCGCACCTAAGGCAGCCGCACCACGCCGCCCAGCTCTGCTCACCACACACACTCCTGCTCTGCCCACAATACCCTGCCTTCCTTTGCCACCAGCCAATGTCCACTCAACCAGGAAGAATTAGACAGAGCAGCCCCCCTTCCTCTTCCTCCTTGGCTCTCTCTGGCAGTAGGCAAAACTTCTCTCTCTCTCTCTCTCTCTCTCTCTCTCTCTCTCTCTCTCTCTCTCTCTCCACTATGAGCCCACCCAAGTCTCTTGTGAATGAGTCTGACTCAGCCACCCAGATTCCCCCTTTCCTCCAGGAGGGGTCCCACCCATCCTGCTGTAAAACTTCTGTTCGGCCTTCTTCCAAGTGTGACAGATATACCTACATATGGCAAGCTCACATGGCAACAACAAAGATAATAAGAGCTAAATATTGAGTGTATACAATGTACTTGTTCTATGTTATTTAGTCCTCACGAAACCCCACCAAATGACTCCCGCCCCTTAGAGTCACCTCAGAGCCTCCCTGCATAGTGAGCTGCGAGACACAGGGCCGCGCTCGACGCCACCCCACCAGCCCACCTCAGCAGCTTGCAGCCCACGGCGACTGAAGTGAGCGCAAGAAACGTCCCCAAGTGAAGATCAGCCAGTGTGGAGGTGCTGAAGGCCACAGAAACACAGAGCGAGCATTCACTGAGCCAGCGTCTCCAGGGAAGGGAGAGACCCAGAAGGAGGTGGCAGAAACGCAGCCAGGCAGGGAGGGGCGTGCAGGCCAGGCCCGCACCGGTGCGCGTGGCAGGCACGCAGCTCTGTCCGCTGGGTCTGCACCAGACGCCGAGAGCAGGCGGCCACACTGGGGAAAGGGGGTCAGGCTGCCCTGTCTGCTGGCCATGTGAATGCTTCTTCTGCTTGCCCTTCATGTTCACACAGGCGTCTCGGCAGCTCTTCTCCTGCTCTGCTCTGCCCACACTCTGTCACCTGACCCTCTGGGTGGAAGGACAGCCTGATCGGTGAAGCAGGGTTCTGGCCAGAGGTACGCTCTCCACTGCAAATACTCGACTCTGTCCTTGTACCATTCAAGCAGCCGTGGACGATCCAGAACAAATGAGCAGGGCTGTGTTCTGATAAAACACTATTTACAAAGACGGGCAGCAAGCTAGACGTGGCCTGTGGGCTGCACTCGGTCCACCCTGGTCTATGCCCCGTCCTGGCTCCGGCCTCCTGGCAGGTAAACACAGAGCACTTCTCTGCTACTCTAGGAACTGTTGCCCACCTGCGAAGACAGCATGGTGTCCTCCTGCTAGACTCCACCTCTGGAGGCACCAGCAGCCTTCAGAACCTGCGGGGAATTAAACATGGAGCAAAATGGTCCGGACTCTGCCTGAAGAGGTTACCCAACTCGACATCACCTCGGCTGAGGCCTGCGGCAGAACCTCGTCTTGCCCTATAGCCTACAGCCATCCAGCTCTGTCCTTTAACAAGGGCGTTTCTGCCAAGCTGTAGCTGCCACCAAACCGAAACACACATCCCTGCTGATGGCAATGACCTCTCCCTCCGTCTAATCTCCAAAGACTAGATGGCCCTGGACGCCTAGGATAAAGCACAGGTCTCATCCACTCTGTCCACAGATGTCCACTGTGCCATGCACTGCTACAAGTGCTGGGGAGACAAAGGTAGAGGAGACCGGCCAGGGCCCGGCCCTCAGGGGTCTCTCCTCCGGGGAGGAAGACGGAAAGACTGAACTCAAAACATAAGCCAGTGACTGTGCATGGAGACGACGCTGCAGGGTGACGCAGGGATGAAGAATGGCGAGCACGCTGGAGACGGGTGAACCTTTAACAGTGTCACCCAGGAAGATGCCTCTCGAAGACCTGAGTTGAAGTAGAGGGACCGGATGTGGGGAAGCACAGGGAAAAGGTGTTTCAGGCAAAGTGACACTTGAGGACGCTCAAGATGGAGATGGCAGAATTAATTTTGGACATCAGGTTTTCATCTCCAAGGACATCAACGCTAGCATCCCACTTGAGTGATGGAAGATCACAAACAGCCACAGGTCACCCCATCTGGAATATCTGGGGTACACACCCACATTTTAGTCCCAGGCAGCAGGTCAAAGCAGTGCAGAACACATTCGAAGGTCTCCAGTGTGGAAAAGAGTCTGAAGTACCACATAGGCCTCCCCTGGCCCCAGAAGCACACCCTCTTCAGGTTTGGGAATCTCATCCATGACTGGTTCTCTTGGCTGGATAAATATTCAGCAGGCTGGAGAGAGGGAATCCAACCACCCCCAGGCCAGGGAAGCAAGACACGGGCAGCTTAATAGGCCCTGACCCCGTCCAGCTTCAGCTGGTCAGCTCCCAGCAAGGCTCTCGGGGTCCATCCACCTGCATTGTAGGGTTTGCCCATCCCCAGGCCACCTGGGGACACGCAGGGCAAAGGCAGCTGACAAGGGCCTGGTGCCTGGGCACAGAGAGCTGTTTCACCACACACCCCGCTGCGTTTCAGTGAAACCCCCTTCCCAGAGCACGGCACTCGGTCCTGGTACGACACAGATGGAGACAATAGAGGACAAGGGTTCCCCAGAAACCATTCAGCAATTTCCACACACAGGAGAAGACGTGCAGAGTAGACCCTAAATAGTTTCCAGGGAGTCATTACAGAAAGCAGGTAAATGAGATGTAATTTAAGTATATTTTCTTTGGTTAAACAACTTTATCAGGTGCTTGGAATATAGTAGATCGTAAAATGTTTCATGTTCCCGTCAATATAAAATACATGAAAAGACAATCTCTTAACACCTTTACTGAAGCCCCAATTCTCACCATCGCAAGAGGGACGATGCCCACGAAGGTCGTCTGGCTGACGAAGATCTCGGAAACCACCAGCTCGCTCATGGAGTCCTCCGCCGGGTACTCTACCTGCCAGGTGATCTGCTGGGCCCCGGCCAGGTCACTGCTGTTGTC
>PVJO010031547.1:0-14205 GCA_004026905.1 Hystrix cristata
CTACCCCTTTGTCCTTATTTACATTTATGGTTTCTCATATCAGAGAAACAATTCGATGTGTACTAATAAGTGTCTGATTTATTTCACTTAATAGGATGTTCTCAAGGAACATCCATTTACATAAAAATGACTCTAGTTTATCCTTTTTTATGGTGGTGTAGTACTCCGTTGTGTAGAAAAACCACATCTTCTTTAGCCATTCATCAGTTGTTGGGCATTTAGGTTGTTTCCGAGACTTAGGTATTACAAATTGTGCTGCTATGAACATGGTTGTGCATATATTCTTAAATCTAAAGAAAAGAACTTTTGGTTTCTGTGTAGTTATTGAGTATATAATGTCCTTGAGAAAAAGATTTGAGACCTATTTGTAGTAGGTGTTGTGAATGGGGAATTGCTTAGCTTTATAGTCTTGACATAGTTTTAGTGATTAGTGAATCTGTGAGAAACACTATGATTTTTTCCAGTTGATCTCTGGCAGGGTAGGTGTTCCTGCCATTGTTCTAAAATGTTACATCTTGATAATTTTATCATTTGTGCATAGCGATTTCAAGTCTTCCACCTCAAGTCTGATAGCACTATACAGGAATTTTGGTTTCATGTGCTGGAACAGTGGAGACTGAATATCCTTGACTCATTTCTGCTCCTAAAAACTTCAGGTAGAGTGTCTTTGTTCTGTGTCCCATGCGTTAGTTGTATGGTATGTGTACTGTATCTACTTGTAGGCCCCTTTTGTGTTTTTAAAATTAGAATTCTTGAAGGAATAGTAATTAATAGAAATTAAGATTTAGAAAATATATTTATGCCAAAATTCAAATAATCGCATGAGTTTATTTTTTGTTAATTTAGATTTCTGATGCTTACCCATCCTTATCTCTGATAAAAAAAAAAATTTCACTTATGATGAAGTGGCTGTGTGTGTGTGTATGTGTGGACGCTTATGACTTTGAGCCTAGCACATCACCCAGGCTAGGAACCTGTGCTACCACTTAGGTATGTGCCCAGATGAGAAACTATTTTCTAATA
This sequence comes from Hystrix cristata, assembly GCA_004026905.1. Classification (NCBI taxonomy): domain Eukaryota; kingdom Metazoa; phylum Chordata; class Mammalia; order Rodentia; family Hystricidae; genus Hystrix; species Hystrix cristata. The sequence goes on from PVJO010031547.1 coordinate 1,024, forward strand.
AATCCTTGAATTGAACTAGGCAGTGTTTTATACTGTATTTGAAAATCTACAGGCATCAGTGGGAACGGGCCTAAAATTACACTTTCTATTAACATGTTGCCTGGATTTAAGTGAAGATTTCATTAACTTGATGAAATTAGCTTCAAATATTTCTCACCATTTAAAAAATATTATCCACACATATCAACATGCACATATCATTTTTAGGATAATGGTTACATTACTATATGTTGTCCATACATAACTAATGTATTCATCATGGGAAAGTTGTCTATATGCATATCAGGTCTTGACAATATCTTAAAATTTCCGTCAAACACTTGTAATGCCATCGTGAGATGAATTTAGAAAGGGAAGTGTTTTGATGGCCATTTCAGTTGCCTGCCACATTGTTGGATTCTCCAACATTCTTCTGCATTTACCATGTTTGAAAATTTATGTTTAAGAAGTTATATACCTATTGTCTAAACATTATTAATGAAAAGGTAATTATTCTTTTTATTTTTCTTATGTTATCCTCGATTAGCTATGTACATATGTACTCCCAGCATTCCAGCTGCAGGTATACCAGGATCAGAATTTGATGTCCAGCGTGGGTTACTTTGTGATTCTTTGTTAGAAATTAAAAGAACCATGATCTTTATAAACATTTCTCATTTTCAATTGTGATTTTTTGGCTGTTAGCCCTGTCTTGTTCTTTTCCAGTGTATTGATTCTTTTTTTCATCAATTAATGATTATATTTTATTCCTGAAGTGTTTTTGCTAAATAAATTTCTCAAAACTTTAAATTATCACCTAATTTTGAATATCTCTATTTCATGACTTACTTTGAAAGAAAACTTATTTAGGAAAGAATTTCGCATGAAAATTTCATGGGTCACCTGGGAAGGTAGTACAGTTGTAGAACACATGTTTAATTTAACAGTGGTCCTTGATTTTTTTTTTCCCATCTTGCATTGAAAAAAGAAAGCATAAGATACTTGTAAAGCTATTCATCCTCCACAATTTCTACTTTTTCTTTGGCACAATCAAGACAATATGTATATTTGGTGAGGGAAGATTTTTGCATGCACTGTCAGAATTTTTGTAAATCTTGTCTGTTTGTTTGGAAAATTTAGTCCCTTTGTTGAATAGTGTATTGTATATATGATACTTAGTGTATGCAAATTATTGAGAGAATTGCGGTGTATGACCTATACTTTTCGTTTCTGAAATATGTTAAAATTGGGAACTACAGTAATCTACTGATGTATCCGTGATTCATCTACTTGTACTTCTGTCTCAGTGAAGTTGTGCTGTTTACTACTTCAATTACAGGAAATCTTTTTATATATACTTGTTATTTTAAACTGGTTGCCTGATGATAAGAAGTCCTACTAAATTTCCAACTTTGATCTTGAAATATTGATCTGTTTTCTTGGGATTTTCAGTATGCTTGGTTGTGTGTGGTGCCGTCCTTCACTCCATTCACGTGCTACAGAATAGGAAACAAGATGTCTGGAGTGAATAACAATAATGCACATTAAAAATAAATGTAGGGTTGGGGATCTAGCTCAGTGATAGAGCACTTGCCTAGTAAACAAAAGGCCCTGAGTTTGATCCCCAGGAAACCCCCAATAAAATAAATGTGAACTTATATATCTTTCAATAATCAATTAAGAGACAAACACTGTCAAAATAAATATTTTGTATAACAACTCAGTAGCCATGTATGTTACACAGAACACACAAACTGTGACAAGCTTGATCATCCATGTCCTCCTGCAGTAGTGCCAAATGCATTCACTTTCTTCTGGTCACTGTTAGAAAAAAATATTAGTTATTAGATGCTGGCTTAAGGCCTTAACATATTGGACTCACTTTATTCATTTGTCATAATGTATGCCAAGAACATTGTTATTAAATACATGAGGAGGGAGACAGTGTGATGCACAAAAAATTGCTCAGTAACATAGAATTATTAAAAAAGAGTTACTGATCATTTAGATTCATGTGCTCAGAAGCTTCACTTGCCACTAACCAAATCAATGGAGACCATCTATTTAGGTAAAAATGTACAAGGATTTATTCAGATGTAGCTCCTAGGAGATGTAGGGGCCTATTTGCTTGAAATCACCCCCTCTCATTGCAGGTGGGCTAGGGTCTTCTATAGTAAGGAACAGAGGGGAGGGAGAGCACAGAGAGGTAATGCAAATCTCCATAACTGGTTGCTCTCTTTTAGCAATCTTTAACTCATTGTCCCCTTTCTTGTGGAAAGGAAATTGGGCTCCAGGCTTCCTGGTGTCAGCATCTGCATATTTTGCTTATTCATCTGAGCTGAAAGGAGATTGGGGAAGCTGTTTATGCTTTTGGCCTTAGGAAGCCACTTGTATGTAAAGGAAAAAAATCTATAGCCTTTCAAGTTGTATTTTGCAGACCTGGTTGCAATACTATTTCATCTGTGCTACAGCCTGAGTTTTCACCATTGTGTCTTCTATTGGTTTTGGATCTCAGCAAGAACAACAGTGATGCTTGTTCGGAAACACTCATCTCTTTGTTTGGGTTCTAGGCTTAATTTTAGGGCAGCTCCAGCCAGTTCTCTTCCTGCTGTCCCTGCTGAAATAGCTCACACTGCCAGGAACGTTGTCGTCATGGTACTGTCTGTAGTGAATACAGACTGTTCACATCGATGTACTTCTCAGCTGCTTTCTCCATCTATAAAATTGTGGTCAGTGTGATTATGAATGCATGACTATCTGGGGAGCTGGCAACTTCTATCACCTGTTATCCTGGACTAATATATACTTTTGGTCACCTTTAGCCACACTCAACCCTTGCTCATGGCTATGAGTTGTGCACACTCTGTGTCTTATTTCCCTGTCTCTGTGTTATAGTATATTCATCACCCCTCATGACTATACCATCGTGTGCCTGATTTGCCCTGTAATGTATTCATTTATGGCAATTATGATGATGATAGTAGTTTTCTACTTTGCTTAGTTTGAGTCTAATGTAGTTTTAAGATTTTCTCTACTGCATTTCTCTTTGTAAAGTGAGCTTGCATAGAGAAGAAATCTTATTGATGTGGATGTGGTCTCATGAGCTGATTAGTACTCATTGTCTTCTGCTTTCTCTTCCTGTAACTGCAATCTCAAAAATTCTTTCTGCCAAGGAAGAGCAGATTGCCTTCTTCATGTGTGCAGTCTACGTCACTGTGGTTGTCAAGAATTCTGGCTCTTCACTTGTCATTTACCCTCTACCCACTCTCTGAAATATCTGAAAGGAAACATTTTGGAGTATCTGACATAGAAGATCAGCAATCCTGTTGCATTCTTCCTGTAGAGTAAGGATGAGAAAAACCAAAAAAAGGAGGCATTCTTTTGTATCTCGAGATGTAGCAAATAGGAACAGTTTCCTTATGTGTCTACCTTTCCTGCCATCCATCTGTCCTGTCTTGCTTCCCACTCTCTCTCCCAACAATTCTGAATTCTTTTTTTTTCCTCATTTCCTTTACTCCTTTCTTCTCTCCTTTCTCTCTTCCTTCTTCCTTCCCTTTTACTTCATCCTTTGTTCCTGCTTGCTTTCATTTCTTGCTTCTATAATCCACCTCCTAAAGTTTTCTTTCAGTTACTTTGCTTACTTTATCCTTTTGTTATTACTTGCACTGTGCATAGCCCTCCAGAATCTTTGAACACTTATGATGAAGTAAATATTCACTTTTCTGCTGAATTTACTAAGATACAATTTAATTAATATTCGATTCACTCATTTAAAAGATAAACAATCATCCTAGTGAATTTTGAATATTGTCTTTAGCTCCTAAGGAAGCTCTGCCTCCATTACTGATTTGTCCCACTTTCCCAAGCCCTGTGAAGCACTAATGTATTGTTCAGTGTATAGATTTTTATGTTCTGGCTATTTTGTGTAAGTGGATAATTCATTACTATCTCTGGGTGGTGTTTTTTGGCATGATATTTGAAGATGTAGTACTCATCACAAGCTCATTTCTTGAGAGAGAAAGTCATAGATGGAAACGAGTCAAATTTGGATCAGCATGAATGTAACAATGCTGTTTTTCATGAATACTCTACATTTTGTTTATTCCTTACTTGATGGACGTTGGAATCATGTGTACCTTTTAGATTTGTGAATGCTAAGATTAAAGATTCATGTGTGAATTTTTGTGGACGTATGTTTTTATATCTTTTTCTTTATATACTTCAAGCAAAGACATGGGAAATATAAAAACTGTTATAATTGTATACTGATTATTCCATTCAAATTTTCAAATTTAAATCCCAGTGGGATATAGTAAACTTTATCTGTGTAAAAATGCATAGTTGAAGCATTTAAAATGCAACTGTAAATAGATAAGTTTGCAGTGATATGCCACTTTCCATTTTTACAATTCAAAAATTGACAGAAGATGTGATGGTGATTCACTGTCTTCATTTTTAATTAGTAAGAATATTTAAGACTGAAAATGTACAAAATATACCATTAAAAAATTTGAAATGAATGGGGATCAAAAGCCTACTTTTCTGGAGGTGACTGAAGAAGCTTTGAATTCCCAGAATGTGGCAAGTCATGAATGGAAACAAGACTCAAATTTGGGTTGCAATCAGTGCAATGACTGAGCCTCGCAAATATCCTACTCTTTTTTTATATTCTGTTCTTAAAATGTGAGGAGGAAAGTCCACTGTGAAACAATTGCACAGTGCTTGCTTCAGCAGCACATAAACTAAAATTGGAAACAATTGCACAGAGTCCTGATGAGGTTGGCTTAACTGTGTGTCACGATAATGTGAGCTAAACTACACTCCAGCTGTATAGTTTACTGAATGTGAGCACTATATTTAGAAAAAGAAATGGACCATGCATCAAAAATTCTTAGCAGATGAATGTGCTTAGGTGTCATGTTTTATTATAAAGAGGTTTACTCCTAAAAAAGTTGAGCTGAGGATGGCAGATGTAGATTAGTTGTCAAGGATTTACCTACCATACACAAGGATCTGGCTTCAATCACATTATTTTTAAAAATTAAGAAAGAAAGGAGAAGAAAAAAATGAGTTGAATTGAAATTTTTTTCACTGAATTCAGAATCTAGAAGATGTGTCTATATTCCCATATGCATTGAAGAATTAGTAGACATGGTAATAAAACAATATAAATCAACTAGAATAGTTGTGCTAGTGAGGTTTTAGTTGCAAAGAAAAACATAGCTAGGAGTCTGAAAATGGCAGAGCAGTGAGTGCCAGCAACTTAGCTTCTCCAGGACAAAGTGTCTAAAGTCTTGAAAACAACAGTGTGGAGAATTGAAGGAAATGGAGGTTGCCTGGGAATAGGAGAGAACTGACAGAGGAGGAGGATATAGGAGTAAGTGGCACAGAGGAAACAGATTACAACATGGAGAAGAGATTGCACAGCACAGATTGCACAGCACCAATCACAGTAGCTGGTTAGCCACCAACTGGAAGGCAATGTGAAAATAACAACTCTTTTGCTCATGGATTGCTGTGTCAGGACCACAGGAATCATTGGCAGTTGGATCCAAGATTGCATGGAAAATATGGGACATGGCTTCCAGAGGAGCATACCACAATCAGTGGTTGGTGAGTGGCCTATACACAAGCAGCTGCAGTCACAATCATGGAGCATGAGCTGGTGGGGATGCTATTGTAGGGAAGAGCTGAGTGTTTGAACCTGGATCCCAGAGCAGGCCCTTGACTGCTTCACACTGCCAGATTCCCAGAGTGGATGAAAGAAAGATGTAGTGGACTTAATGTGGTCAACTTGAGCCAGAACGCCCAGCTGGACTGAGTTGCTGTGATGCTGGTGTAGAGGATCCATCTGAGGGTTGTTGCTGATGCAACATAAGGCAGAATGGGAGCCAAAGCTAGTTGGTGGGCTCTTTCCCAGGAGAAGCTCTGCTGCAGCTGGTTCTCCTGAAAGGAACTTGGCTGTTCTTGTTGAGGAAGGAACTTGGGGCCTTTCTGTCGTTGAGGATGGCTGGTGTTGCTTTGGGGGAGCTCTGGTTGTCATCTCTGCTGCGAGCATCATATCCTGGTTCCAGGGAAGATTTCTTCAACCATCATGTGCAGACACAGGCATACATGGGACAGTGCTGTGGGCTCCCAGCCCTCGATTGGCTCTTTCGGGTCTTTAGTGCCTAGATATACATTCGGCACTTCCTGCATTTGGCCTGTGGGTGAATATTGTAACTATAAATGTCCTCTCTATTAATCTGCTCTCTTACAACCACTGACTCTGAAAACCTAACTAAGACAAAAGACATGTATAGGCTGTGGCTTAAAGTTAGAGAGCAAAATTGGGGGAGGCCCAGTAAGATGCAAGAACTGATGGCTACGCCTGTCTTCTGTGGTTAGAGGTCAGGTTAAACATTAGTTAGAATAGGAAGCTCACATTAGCACCGTGTTCTCACTGTGAGCAAAGCTCTACACCTACCACCATTCTGAGGTCAGAGTTCCACCTTAGATTTCTAACATGAACCAGAGGCCAGGTTTAGCCTGACATACAGAGATTGGATACTTACATTGGCACTATGTTATCACTGTTCACAGATTTTTACACCCAGCATTATTTTGTGGGCGGACTACACTGTTAGACTTCTAGAACGAACAGATACACATCCTAACTTCAGCTATGTTCCTTAACCCAATTCTAAGGGAAAAAGCCATACATACAAAACAGCAGAAAGCTTTGTTTCATTATACTTTATTTTGTTGTATTACTTTTTCATTTTTTATTTTTACTTTAACTTTTCATTTTTCTTGTACATTTTATTATTTTCTGCTTTCCTACTTCTATACATTCCCTCTGAACACTTATCACATTATTTTACCCCTTTTTCGCTCTATGAGCATGTCTGTGCATTTGTACTTCTCCTTTTCCCACCTTTTTTTCTCAATATATTTTGTACAGTGTAAGGGAATTCTCTCCCCTCCCTTTGAATCCCTTCTACTTTTATCCACATCTCCTTGCTTGACTTCTATATACCACTCCTTTTTCATTCTGAATTTTTGTTTTCTTTCCTTTGGTGCTATTCGTTTGTTTCCCTTTAACTTTTTCTCTAATATTTATAGCAGTCATAGAATATTTTTCCATGCCAAATTCTCAGTGTGAATTTTATATCTATATTTCCCTTTTATCCTCTGGTACCATAATAAGGATCCTTTGCCCCCCTCCTATTTCTTCCTTCCCATACTACAGAGCAGAATACTTTAAAAAGTTTAGAAAAAAACCTTTTTTATGTATAAACAAATAACACAGATGCACAGAGGAGAATGGGGAAACAAGGAAATAGAATATATCTTAATCTACCCAACACTCCCAATCCAAAGAAAACAGACACAAATGGAGAAGAAAGGAAATACCAGGTAGTAGAAACCCATGAGAAGTTCCTAGAAGGGATGAAGAAAATAGATGACTTCAAAGAGGAACTAACAAATCACAGCAATTTCATTCAATATCACCATGGTGAATTTCCTGGAAAATAATTAAAAAACTGGACGAGCTAAGCCAAACTGTTAAAAATTTGAATGATAGCTTCAACAAGGATAAGGAATCCTTGAAATGATGCCAAACAGAAATACCTGAAATAAAAAACTGTACAGACTACATTTCAGGAAGGTCCAGTGTGAAGACAGAGTGCCTGATGTTAGGGACAAAATAGTGAATTATGACATGGACCTCACGGAAGCCAAAAGAAAATAAGAGAGGGGCTGGGGATTTATCTCAGTGGTTAGAGTGCTTGCCTTGCAAGCACAAGGCCCTGAGTTCGATCCTCAGCACCAAAAAAGAAAATAAGAGAACAAGAGAAGACTATGCAGCAGCTACTAGATGACAATAGGGTTACGAATCTAAGGCTAATCAGAGTCAGCAAAAAGACCAGATAAGACAGATGGATACAGTAACACAATTGTAAAAATCAGGGAGGTAATTTCCCCAAATATAAGAGAACACTTTAAAATACAAGTGATGCTTATAGAACACCAAACAATTAGGATGAAGAAAGGAGTTCATGTAAGAATACCCTTTTTAAATTACCAGATGTCCAGCAATAAAACAAAACAAAATAAAGAAGAACAAAATTTTAAAAGGAACCTGAAAAAAATTTAAAACTCACATATAAAGATAAATTTTAAAACTCACATATAAAGATAAATCAGTTAGAGTCACAGCAGACTTCTAAACACAAATCCTAATGGCCAGAAGGGCTTAGCGTGAACTATTTCAAGCCCTAAGAACAAATAATTTCCAACCCAGATTAATTCACCCAGTAAAAGTATCCTTCAAAATGATGGCAAACTAAGGTATTTCCATGAATATGACCAGGTCACAATATATTTGAGTGCTAAACCAGCTCTACAGATGATGTTTAAACATATTCTCAAGACAAACAACATATTAGACACAGCTCAGATGACAGAGGAAACAAGTGAGTCCAATGGATAAACAGCAGTGAAAAAAAATTAGGAAAAGAAAAATTATGCACCAATAAGTAAAGAAGGCAATGACAGTAAATAACCAACATATCTCAGTAATATCTCTAAACATTAATGGCCTCAAATCTCCAATTAAAAGACACAGACAGGCAGAAGTGATCAAAAAACAGAATCCTAGAATCTGTTGCATTGCAAAAAACCATCTAATCCAAAAAGATATTCACACACTACAAATTGAAAGGCGGCAAACAACATTTAGGCACCAGGACCCCCAAAACAAGCAGGGGTGGCAATTCTAATATGAGACCTGGCGAACTTCAAGGGAAAGCTGATTAAAAGAGACAAAGGTCACTACATGCTAAGTAAGGGAACAATCCAGTGAAGAGACGACATTGATAAGCATATATGCACTGAATACTGGAGCACCCATCTTCATAAAACAAAAACTGATAAAATTTCCAGGAACACAATCATAGTAGGTGATTTTAACACCCCAGTTTCACAAAGAGATAGATCAACTAAACAAAAATCCAATGAAGAAATTTCAGTACTGAGCCACACCCATGAATACACAGATCTAATGAATATGTAGAGAACATTCCACTCCTGCACAAAAGAATAAGCCTGCTTAAGCAAGTATTAAAAAAATAGAAATTGGACCATGTATGCTATCAGACCACTGTGCAATGAAAATGTAAGTCAACAACAGAAACTTCAGAAAAGACAAAGGCTCCTGGAAAATTCATAATATATTCCTAAAGAAATGAATGGGTCACAGGAGAAATCAAAGAAAAATTTTAAAATTTCTGGAAGTTAATGTCAATGAAGGTACAACTCCTCAGATTGTTGGAGACGCTTCCAAAGCAGTTCTAAAAGAAAAATCCATCACAGCCAAATCTCACATTAGGAACACAGACAAAGGTCAAATAGGAAACTTTCTGGGAAATCTTCAGATACTTCAGAAAGAGTGACAAACCAGCCCCAAAGTGAAATAAATGAGAGAAATTTTAAATGTTACAGGACAAATCAATGAAACTGAGCAAAATAAAGAAATGAATGAATCGAGGAGCTGCCTATTTGAACGAATAAACAAAACCAATAAGCCTCTAGCCCAGCTTAGGAAGAGAAACCAAGAAAAGACTCATGTCAATGAAATTAGAAATGAGAAAGGAAAAATCACCACAGGCACTATGGAAATTTAGAATATAGTAATTACTTTGAAAAATTATATTCCAATAAATTACCAAATTTTGAAAAATTGGATGGATTGCTAGACATGTGTAAACTACCAAAACTAACCTGGAAAGACATAAAAATGCTTAACATCCCAATTACAAGCAGTTAAACTGACATAGTAATAAAGAATGTACCACCAACAACAAAAAGGTCAGAACGTAATGGATTCATTGCTAAATTCTGCAAAACATTTAAGGACCTGACATCAACAACACTCCTGAAACTGTTCAAAGAGATTGAGTGGGATGGAGTGCTCCCAAACCCATTTATGGAAGCCATATCATTGTGATCCAAAAACTGGATAAAGACTGAACTAAAAAAGGGAAACTACAGGCCAATCTCCTTCATGAACATAGATTCAAATATCCTCAACAAGATATTGGCAAGTAGATTGCAGCAAGTTATCAAAGAGCTCATACATCATGATCAAGAAAGTTCAAACAAGTCAGTAAGTGTGATATATCACATAAACAGAAGCAAGGTCAAAAACCATATGATCATATCAATAGATGCCAAAAAGGCTTTCAACAAAATCCTACACTCACCGATGATAAAAAAGAATATCCTGAAGAAGATAGGTATAGAAGGACCATGCCTGAATATGATAAAGGCTGTACAAGACAGATCAATAGCCATCATCATATTAAATGGGCAAAAACTAAAAGCATTCTCTGTAAAATCAGGAACAAGACAATGATGTCCACTATCACCTCTTCTAACAACTGCCAGAGTAATAAGGTAAGAGCAAGAAATCAGTGTAAAACATGCAGAAAAGGGATAACTCAAATTATCATTATTTGCACATATCATGAAACTCTACAAAGACTGAAAGTACTACACACACACACACACACACACACACACACCCCTCTTAGAATTAACAACAAACTTCAGTAATGTAGCAGAACACAAGATCACCATGTAAAAATCGTCAGCATTTGTGTGCACCAACAGTGAATTGAATGGGAAGGAAATAATGAAAATGATGCCATTCAAAGTACCTCCCAGAAAAGAATATCCAGGAATTAACCTAACCAAAGAAGGGAAAGACCTCTACAAAGAAAAGTACAGTACTCTGAAAAAGGAAATTGAAGAGGACATCAGAAAATGGAAAGCTGTCCCCTCCTTCTGGATAGCCAGAAACAATATTGTTAAGATGGCCGTATTCCCAAAATTATTATACAGATTCAGTACAGTCCTAATCTAAATACCAACATCATACTTTACAGATCTAGGAAAAACAGTCCTAAAATTCATATGGAAGTAGAAGAGACCCAGTATAGCACAAGCAGTTTGAGGCAACAAGTGAAAAGCCAGAGATACAGCAATACCTGACTTCAAACTACACTACAAAGCAGTAGTGAAAACTATGGTCTGGTGATGGAACAAAAAGAGATTCATGGATCAGTGGAACAGAATAGAGGATGAAGAAACATCAGCGTCCTTTATTCAGCTACTTGGTCTTTGACAAAGCTGAAAAAAAGTATAACTTGGAGGAAAGATGGATTACTCAAGACGGGTTGCTGGGAAAACTGGTTTTCTGTTTGCAGAAGATTGAAACTGGTCCCTTATCTTTTACCGTATACTAAATTAAAATGAAAATGGATCAAAGATCTAAATATTAAAATGAACATTAAACCTAGTGGAAGATAAAACACGTAAAACTCTTGAAGGTATATATATGCGAAAGGATTTTCTAAAGACAACCTCAATTGGGTAGGAAATAACACCAGGAACAACAAATGAAATTATATCAGTAAAATGCTTCTGTGTGGCCTAAGATTCAGTCAGAGTGAAGAGACAGCTTACACAATTGGAAAAAATTTTTCCAGCTACTCCTCAGTCAGAGGACTCAGAATATGTATGGAACTTTCCAGGTGACTGGTAAATGTTAGAGTATGCTAAAGAGGGTTCAAATTCCTAATACAGTAGTTTCAAGAGTTTTTATCACATGCTCAAAATTAACTGTATAGGGATTATATATATTCTAATTGGACAGACTGTGGGAGTTGTTTCTCAGTATACCCCTGTTTTGACACATGCAATTATACAATTGCAATATTTCCAATTTTCCTTGACCATTTTCCTTCAACGAAATGAATTTAAAATTGTCAAGTTAAGCAAAGTTAAAATGGCTATGGCTACAAATAGGTCTAAACATTTAACCATTGATTGCATGTTTGGAGTAGTAGAGTTTTGCCTTCCTTTAATTTCTGAAAAATAATCAGAATATTTAAATCAAATTTATACTTCATTCACTGGAAATGTGAAAGAATTGCTTTGTGGATATGATTTGGGAAATAAGTGACATTATCCATCATCAGGGTATGTATATACCAGTAACCTATATGTATGTTCAGAAAATGTTCTACATTTTGGGGTGTTTAAATATATTTTGTCTTAATAATATTGCATACTGTTCATTATATATTAAAGATTTTGAATTCCAATTACAGTCTGTACAGGCGTGTGTGTGTTTATAGACACTGATTGAAACAGCAATACATTGCATGAACTTCCATTGGTTACCTGTCCCAGTAATTATGTGATTTATTGAGGGAAATAAAATTGGCAAACACCTCCATGTTGGTAGGTACATCATTGAGATTGAAATCACACATGGAAATACTGTTTTTATTGTGTGTCTCCTACCACTGATGCTGGTACACCATTCACCAACAAAATGTTTATAACCACTGTTTTTGTACAATGCAGCCCCCCTAGACAAAATATCAAAATGTTATTTGCTTACAAGAAAATTATTTTTCTCAATTGTAAATGCTGAAAAATCCAAGATAAAGGCACTCACGGCTTAAATGTCTAGTAAAACATGAGTTATATGTGTTGCATTCTTGCTGTCTCCTCACATGGCAAGGACAGTATTGGCATCTTATATTTCATTCATGTCATTATTAAGCATCTGACTTCTTGACCATTATTCATTCCCAATATCTCTACCACTTCACATCATCATGTTAGGGACTAGGAGGATTTCATACATGAAGTTTGGGAAAGCTTAGCCATTCAGACTACAATTTAATTATGTGAGGATGTACTGTGTGTTGAGCAGTTTTGTGGATAGTATATGGCGTAATGTTTCCAGAGATTCCCATGTTGACTTAAAATCCACACAGAAGCTTTTGGGATTAGAAATTTAACTGTTTTGTTTAGAGTTTATGAAAATAACACAACTGTAGATGTTATAAAGCAAGCGAGACATGAATAACCGAGGGAAAAACAGAAACTTCACTCCCTTTAATTTCGAGATCTTGTATAACAAAGGTAAATGTTCATTGACAAATGAAATTTTTTTTTTTTTAAATTTTTTTTATTATTTTTTACCAAGAACATGTATTGGTACATTGCATACATAATGATCATAATCAACATGGTTATTTTGTACCTGTACATGATACATCTTGGTTTTCCCCCCTCTTCCCCCCTTCCCCTCCCCTCCCTTCCATTCACCCACCCCTCCCTATTTGCAATAAGTGTAACTAC
>PVJO010031548.1:0-14218 GCA_004026905.1 Hystrix cristata
CCTAAGCAACAGGGGAAAAGCTGGGGGCATCACAGTCCCCGACATAAAACTATACTATAGAGCTACAGTATTAAAAACAGCATGGTACTGGCAAAAAGACAGACCTGAGGATCAATGGAATAGATTGGAGGATGCAGAAACAACCCCAGGCACACTCAAATACCTCATCTTTGACAAAGAAGCCAAACACCCTCACTGGGAGAAGGATAGCCTATTTAACAAATGGTGCTGGAAAAATTGGCTAACCACATGTCAAAAATTAAAACTAGATATATGTCTCTCACCATGTACTAAACTCAAAGTGGATCAAAGATCTAAACATTAAAACAGAAACATTAAATTTACTGGAGAATAGAATAGGAAGAACCCTCGAAGACATAGGGGTAGGAAAAAAATTTATGAACAAAACCCAAACTGCACAGGAAACAATACAAAGAATCAATGCTTGGGACCACATGCTATTAAAAAGTTTCTGCACGGCAAAGGACAGGGTGTCTTTTAAAGATTCTGGTAGACAGTCTTTAAAAAAAACACTAATAATCAAATAATAGATTGAACCTTTTTTTGTGTGTATTTAAACACATGCAGCTGGTGAAATTATTACCCTAATCTTGTTCCTAGTGTCCCCTTTACCCCTTTCTGGGCCTGGGGAGTTCCTTGTCCTGCCTCACCAGTAGCAGACGGCACCCGCCTTTCTCACTGCCACCCTGATGCCCCAGGTAACTCTTGCTTTATCCTCTGTGACCCTGCACCAGTTGTGTGTGTTTCCTGCAGGAGTGACCTTGCTGACCGCAGCAGGACCCCATGACACCCGTCCCCGTATCTTTCCTGCCCAGGCTGGGCACAAGCTAGCCTATGATTACAAAATTATCGATATTAACATCTAAGTGTTTAAAATGCCCAATATTCTTTTTTCACTTAATAGAAAAACTAAATACTTAGCCAAAAATATTCACATATTTTCTTATTTATTAAATTTACTTATTTGCTTTCCTGGTGCTGGGAATTGAACCAAAGGCCTGGCCCATGGTTAAACTCATGTTATATCACTGAAGTACACCCAGAGGTCCCAGAATAAATATGAAAGACATAATCTGAAAAAGTCCTTCAGTTTTTTTTTCCCTTAAACTCATGTTCATTGACCAGATAGTTCTGGCTGAAAGTGGTGTTGAACCTAGAATTTGTGAGTTTATTAAGAGCAAATCAATATTTTGATTACATGAGGGCAGTTTTTAATAATTTTACCTTGATGTTCTAAGCCTTTATTCTTAATATTCATTCATTATACCTTTATTACTTTACTCACTTATCTATTCCTTAAGAAGATATTTATTATCTCCTGTTGTCAAAACATGGTTTTATATACTTACCAGACTCAATATAGGAGAATTTGGTAGTCTAGATCCTCCAAAGGTGGCATCCAGCACAATCACCTCTACAATAAAAAAAATAGCATTCCTCAGCTAAAGTACTAAATCTTTTAAAATGTAACCACTTAGTACTTTGGCAAACAATACAGAGCGAATTGTTTCCTCATTCCTACTTCTGCCATCAAAAGTCAAATAGATTCTACATTTACCCTGGTATAACAAGAGATGTCAACCCCTTGACAAGGTTATACCTGAGAAAGGTGAGTAGGGGTGGTGATTTTACCTCTCTGGGTTAATAGCGCTACCCCCTCGCTCCCTCACTCCCTGTGGATGCCATGAGAGCAGTAACAGCCATCTTGCTCTTCTCGGTAAGGTTGTATTTAGTGGAGGCATCAGAAGGAGTTAGAACTCCCCTGCATTTACAAGAAGCCTCTTTCCACACAGGGGTGTCAATAAAGGCTAAATAGAGAGCCCAGATTTTTGTTTCCACATGGAAATAATAAGGTATCATCGAAAGCTAGCTGTAGATAGAGAAATAGTGTCTTGAATCTCTCAATACCCAAATATTCAGAGTAAACAGAAAAATCAGTGATTAAAACGTATGGAACCCTGCACTAAAAAAATCACATTAAATGAGGAAAGATACCACATACACATTAGTACTGAAATGACAAAGTCTTTAGAATAATTTGACAAAAAATTTAGAATACTTACACATACAAGTATGAGTCAAACAGAAATCCAGAGAATCTAATTTCATATCTTCTTTGTTCATGTGAGCAATCAGCAAAAGACAATCTGATACATAGGTGAAAATCTTTTGCGAAAGCCCTGGAAAAATTGGTGTACAGCTTTACTGTATACATCTTGGTCACACAAGCATACCCACCTGAAACAAAGGCTGGGAAATGTCCCAGTCTGTGAGCAGGAGAGGTCACTCACAGTGAATAACTAGCCAGTGTTATCACACTGTGGTACAGCATCTCCAGCAGAACCCTCATATTCTCTGACTCTTGTTTTTCTACTATACCCAGATTATGAGCTTTCAATCTTGGATCTGTAAACTTATTTATTTATTTTTCTTCTATGAATGGACCTCTGAAGCTGCTAGAAAAAAAGCACGCAATTGGGCAAACCTGTGCTTTCTAACCAGTGCTTTCCCCAACTCAGCTCTCCGGGGCAGATTCCCTTCACTAATGTGACATTCGAAATTGTTCTTGCTTAAAATGCTATCTTCCATGCGGCGTGCAGGAATCGGTGATGTTAATAAGACAAATGTCCAGTTTGGTTGAAAAAATGAAAGTGAAGGAGTATGAAGATACTGCTTTTTAGTCAGAAAGGTTATATATGCCTGTGTCGCACACACATACAGACAGGGTCGTAAAAGCAAGAGGGAAACTCATGGGCTATCTGGACAGTTAAAAAGACTGTTGCTCATAACGGAAGTAGCATACTCCTAAACTCTGTGAAAAGTACAAGTTTCTGTCTTTTCAGATTTATTTTTCAAATTACTATATGAGTCTTTTACATTTATACTTCCTTACCCCAAAATTTGGAATAGAAGTTGACTTTTACAGTTTTAATTAATATTTCTTGCAAAAGATTAAACATGTATTTCCCTTTTCCATTGTCGTACACTTGTTCAGTTTAACATACACGTCATAGCAAAGCGACACGTGCACAGATAGGATCATCTGAGAGTGTGTGCTGACAGTCACACTCCAAAGACAGGATTGAATCTCGGGAATCCGAAGAAGAAAATATTTACAAATGCTGTTATTTTTACAACAGAAGCAATCAACTTAAATAATATGTGAATAAAAGGAAGTTTTTATCTGATAT
The DNA here is from genome assembly GCA_004026905.1 of Hystrix cristata. Classification (NCBI taxonomy): domain Eukaryota; kingdom Metazoa; phylum Chordata; class Mammalia; order Rodentia; family Hystricidae; genus Hystrix; species Hystrix cristata. The sequence continues at coordinate 3,213 of PVJO010031548.1, forward strand.
AATTTCTGTAATGAACTTCAAATAAAAATAACAAATTAAAAAATAATGGATTCAGCCAATTATTATACATGCTTAAAACATAATTGGCTGATACATATAATGAAAAATCTAAGAACAAATATTTTTCTGTCTTTTTTAAATTTAATAGCTCTATATGATTTTTCAAACCAAGTAATTTTTTCCTTAGAAAATAAGTATCATCTGTATAGGTTTGTCAGGGAACTGCTCTTGGTATCATGCCAATTAATTAAGAAGTCTAAATTAATTATAGAAATATTAGAAAAATCCTGTCATATATTCAATCAAGTTAGACACTTTTATTACAGGTAGAAAACTGCTTTTAATGTAATGCTAAGAACTTTCACTGCCAGAATGAGTGAACATATTATAAAAATAATGAGTTTCAAGTCAACTCTAAGAAAAAAGAAACTTAAGACTGCTGCATTATTTTGGAGGTTAATGCTAAGTCAAATATGGCAAGAGTTGTTTGTGTGCATTTCTGAAGCCAGGGTAGCAGAAGATAACTTTATTCTCCCTGGATTTTATTTTTGGCCTTGTGAAAACAGAAGAGTAATGTACTGTATTCTCTAGTTGAATACGTTGAACTAGACAGAAATTGATTCAGATAGAAATCTAGCTCTCTAGCTTTATGTCTTTAGCAGCCTACTTCTTAATTCAAAAATGAAAATATTATTAAGAAGAATTCACATGTGTTCTTGTGGGTTTCCAAGAGGGTCTGTGAAATATGATTGCTATAATTGGTTGTCAAAAAAGATTAGCTTTAATTATTCATAACACGTCACAATTGCTTGTGGTTCATGTCCTAACTTCATGCTCACTTAGGAATTATTTCAACTGTCTGATTACTCTTCAGATAGTCTGCCTTTCCAAGACAACCCACATATCACACACAAATGAGAAAGTATTTTCATGTGCAAATTGGTATTGCTGAGTGTATTCATTATAAGTAAATGTAATGTACCATATTAATGGGTTACAAAGAAAGAAAGAAGTATATGGTCATTTTAATAGAAAGAAAAATCTGGTGACAAAGCCGAGGTGTTTTTCAGTATTCTACTCATATTTCTATTAGATCAAATTTTAAAATTCCACATGTGTGAGATCACGCAGCATGTGTGTGCCAGACTTAAGTCACTTTACTTGATGTGATTTAGATGCATTCATGTTATTGTAAATGACAGGATTTTGTGCTTTCTTAATGACCGAACAGTATTTCATTGTGTATGGGTGCTAGGGTAACTTTATCCATTTTTTGTTGATGGACATTTAGGTCAATTCCGTATTGTGAATAATGCTGCAAATGACGTGAGAATGAATGTGTTTTCCACACAGTGAGTTCATTTTCTTTGGATGTATGCCTAATAGCTACATTGCTAGATGGTACGGTAGTTTTATTTTTAATTTTTGTGGAACCTCTCTAATATTTTTCATAATGGCTGCACTAATTTACATTCCTACCTAATAGATGTTCCTCTTTTGCCAGATGCTATGAAGTTTCACTATTTTTGACTTTTTAATAATAACTATTGGCAATGGAATTGGGTGGTATCTCATATGGTTTTTATTTTTCTAGTTCTATGCAGTTTTTATTTTATTTTATTTTATTATTTTTAACCAAGAACATGTATTGGTATGATGTACACATAATGATCACATTCATCACGTTTATTTTGTACCTGTACATGATGCATCTTGGTTTCCCCCCTCTTCCCCACCCCTCCCCTCCGTTCCCTCCATCCCTATTTACAGCAGGTTTATTCATATTTCTCCATGAATTCCCTTTCTGCTTTCTTTCCTTTGTTCCCTTCCTGCTTTTCCCCCTTCTCTCTTTCTAGTGCTCCTCTCCTTTGTATATTATCTTCCTATACATCTATTACACCTCTTTGTCTCATATGGTTTTTATCTGCCTTTTCCTGATCGTTAGTGATGTTGAACTTTTTTTCATCAGTGTTATACTATATAAAATATATAAGCAGAAATCAGTATCACTGCTATTAGCAAATGATCTGCAATGAAAATCAAGGAAAAAAATCCCACTTACTATTTTTATGAAAAATAAATATCTCAGAATAAATTTAACCAAGGTGGTAAAAAATATCTACATTGAAAATTATAATGAAAGAAATCACAGAAAGTACATGTAAACAGCTGTCCAAAGTTGCTGCATTGGATTGATTAACACATTTTTAATACATTTAAAATGTCCACACCAAGCAGAGATTGAAGATTCAATGCAGTCCTCACCAGTTGCCTTGTTCTGGAGTTGACAAACTGATCCTGATGTCCATTAGAAAATGCAAAGGACTCAGAATACCAAAAGTGAACTTAAAATTCAGAACAAAGTTGGCAACATCTTACTTCCTAATTTTAAAACATAATAGAGTACACATCTGCATTAATCAACACAGTGTAGTAGTCAGATATAAAATAAAGGATAATGTAGAAAACAGGGTGTCACGATGATTCAGTACGTATAGAATAATAATCTGAGTGAATGGCACCAAGATAAATGGATATTCACATGCCAAATAATGAATTTAAACATTCATCTGATATCATCTAAAAATTTAAAAAAACAATTACAAACCTAAATCGAAGAAATATAAATCTCTTCGGAGTAAATGTAACAGTAAATCTTCAAGATCTTTGATAACTAAACTATTTCTTACATGTGACAATAAAAGTATAAGCAGAAAAAGAAAAGTCAGATAAACTGCAATATACCAAAATGTAAAATGTCACTACACCGTGACACCATGAACCAAATGAAATCTTTACAGAGACGGAAGGTAGATTATTGCCTTCCAGGAGGTGATGTAAGGGAAAGGGAGTGACGAGTAATGGACATACAATTTCTGAGGTGATAAAAATATAAACTTGGATTTGGATGAGAATACACAATTCCATAGATATTCAAAATTCTTAAAATGTACCCTTAAAATTAATGGACTTTGTGACCATGAATTGTATTTCTTTTTTTTTTAACCTATGAATGACACTTTATTTAGGCACTCTGTTTACAACTGAAACTCTGGGAATTCAAAATTAACATCCTTTCCGGTGAGCTTCTTATAGACACCGGAGAACGTTTCCACCTTGCGCTCCACATTGTTCTGCTGGGCCTTGTCCAGGTGCACCTTGATGAGCCAGCCGGCTGCCATCCAGCTTCACGCGGATCCTCTTTCCCACAATCTCACTGGGGAAGACCAGGTCCTCCAGGATGGCATTGTGCACGGCAGTCAGCGTGCGGCTTCGGGGACGTTTTTGCCTATTTTTCGTGCGGCTTTTTCGAGTTAGCTTAGGCAGAATTCTCCTCTGTGCGATGAAGACCACATGCTTCCCGCTGAACTTCTTTTCCAGCTCATGCACTAGCCGAACCTGGATTTTCTGGAAAGACTTCAGCTGGGGAACTGGGACAAAAATGATGATAGCTTTCCTACCACCGCCAACTTCAGTTTCTTTGGCCGCCGTGATGTTGAGCTCGCGCAGCTGCGCCTTGAGGTCCGAGTTCATCTCCAACTCCAGCAGCGCCTGGGAGATGCCCGACTCGAACTCGTCCGGTTTCTCGCCATTGGGGTTCACGATCTTGGCGCTCGAGCTGAACATGGTGAGGCCCTGGGCTCAGGGCCCGCCGCCCAAAATGACCCCGCGGGGCCTAGGATCCCCCAACACCAGCAGAAAAGCTCTGGACCACAGAGGCAATCAACAATTAAATCATCATTTTTATTTGCTACTGTCTGAAAGAGAAAGCCTGCAAGTTTTAAATAAGTCTGGACATTTTCAGTAAGGGCTGGAAGAAGAGCGTTGAAAAATACTGAAAGAATTTAGTTAAAAATAAATTTCTTTAAACAAACCAGTGGTCTTGGAGGAGCTATGGAAAATAGAAAAAATAACACAATATTGGAAACTAAAAAATATCATTCCTATTTTAAAAGAAAAAAGGCTGGATAAAAATTATTTATACCTTTTTTAATTTTGATCAAGACTCTGGAATAAATTTTGGAATTGGCATTTGGAGAAAATAATAAGTCAGGCAGAAAGAATTCTGAATGATGTTAAATAGGTTCTTGGTGTAAATTTTGCTGAATATGTGTTTTGGGGGCTCAGAATAAAGGAATTAAAGGAATACACTTGGGGATTTGAATAGAAATCTTCCTTCTGTGGATGAATTTGATGAAGTAGCAGATTTTTCTTCTGTGGATATTTGATGTTGTAGCACTAGGCGAGTTCTCCAGAGAATCTGAGAGGAAATCAGATGTAGGCTGGAGAGAAACATGAAAAACATCTACGTTAAGCCTAGATAAAAAGAGGAAGATACAAAGTTGCCCAGGAGTGACAGTCAGAGGGCGGGAAAAGCAAGCAACACCAGAGAGTTACAGATGCCTGAGGAAAAGAACACCTGGCAAGGGGGGTTCTGGGATATAGGGGCGAGTGTGCAAACTAAGGACAGAACATGGATTTGTTTCCACCTTAACACTGTCTCTCAAATTAAAATGTGAATAATTTATTACTGCCATTAAACAAATATTTTAATTTAAAAATTTTCCTGAGTTTGAATTTCAAATGCAGTATATATGGATAGCTATATAAAGTATGATCAAATAATACGGTGAATTTTTAAATTAAAAATTATTACAGGAAAAAAGCACTGCCATTAATCCTTCTCAAAATATTCTCCTGCACTTTGAACAAACTTATCCCATCATCCGTACCCCTTCTGAAGCAGCGCTGGGAGTCCACTTTTCATAAGTGTCTTTAGTTGTGCTGTTATGGCTGCCTTGATGTCCTGAACGGATTCAAAATATTTACTTCCATAGTCAGTGTGGCTTTGGGGAAGAGCCAGAATTGACACAGTACCAGATCCAGTGAATAAGGTGCATGAGGGTGCACTGCAGTGTTTTCACAAGGTTGTCTTTTCATTGGCTATTTGGCAGCAGTGTTCATCATATTTTTGGTCATACCCCATAAAGACACAAAAGAATAGTTGCACAACTTCTTCAGAAATTGGCTAGAACAATTGGAAGTGTACTTGAAGTGACAGGAAGTATCTTTAGGAGGATGAACAGCAACGTGTCTTTTACTGTAATAAATTTTTCATTTAAACATACACCATAGTTTTGGATCAGCCCTTTTAACTCTTGTAAACAAAATTCATTTTTGATTTCTGAATAATTTTAATGTATTGTAAAGGAGCCCTGAGAACAAGAGTTTGAGAAGCATTTGTGTAGACTACAGTTCCAGAGAGTGAAAAGGGATGAGAAAATGAGACCGTTAGCGGGTAGGTTCCGATATTCCTGGGTTCTTGCCCTCCTCAAACACAAAGAATTGAATGAGGGGAACAAAAAGTAGTTCTAAAGTTTTATTTAAAATTATAGAGATAAGAAAAGGAAAGTTGAGCATAACGACAGAAACAGCAAAATGTGCACTGGGCCTAAAAGGCTCCATAAAGGTTACCACATAAAGGCATGATAGCCTCGGGGCTGGGTATGCAGGTACCATCTTCCACAGGAGAGAGCAGGAAGAGCTCCTTCCCTAGAGGCTCCGTAGAAAACAAAAAACTGCAGAGCTCGTGGCACCATTCATATTTATCTGGATTCTGTTCTCAAGTGAGAGTTTTCCGATACTGTGAGAAGAGGGGTGATTGGAATTCTGCGCCCCAGGCTGATGTCAGGTCAAGGCCATTCCCCAAGGTCATGTTCATCCTCCCAGCCAGGTCAGGCCACACCCTGTTCCTACATCAAGACCGGCAGACAGGAAGAGATACAGAGTCAAAGAAAGACTCACTCTGGTTGAAGATGGAACATATTAATTGCACTTTAGATGCTAACGAGAAGGAGCAAGCAGAAAACAAGGAGCTAAAAATGTAATACAAATAGGGAACAGACCATAGATAGTATAAATTTCTCTAAAATTGTATTATCTGGGCACGTCAAGCACCCACACCCACATTTTGATTTTCAAAAATCATTCTTTGATTAAAGGAACCAAGATTCCTTAGAGAAGTGCTTGAACCCAAGCCTGTACTGAGAAAAATACAAAAGCCTGGGTTATCATGTGGTGCCAGTGAAAGAAAAGTATGGGGTTTTGGAAAAACATGGGAATCAACCTGAAGCTACTTCCAGGGGTAAACCTGGAACAGTTTGAAGAACAGAAAAAATAATGTAGTGAGGCAGGAGAGAGGCATGGCTAAAGCTGGCTGGGACAGCAGGCATGACCTGTTAATTTCAAAATCTGGAACAGATGTGACTTCTCTTGAAAATGGCCTAGACATGACCCCAGCTTGAGCCACAGATCCCACTATCTCCTCTCAGGACCTAGATGTAGAAGTTCTTGTGGATTTCCTTGAGATTTGGAAAATCACTATAAAATAAAGGAAGCCACAAAGAGCCAATGCCATCATATCTTTTCATGATAGTATAGGCTATCATTTCTCAGGTGGGGCACATATTTTTACTTTCTTTTCATTTTTAATTTTCTTTTTCTTTTTCTTTGTTTTGCCTAAGCTCGATTTGCAGAGCCAGTTTCTCCCAATCTCCATTTTGCCTTTTAAATAAACTTTGTCACTGCTTTTGGCTCTTTTCATTCAATTCTTTGTTTTAGGCAAAAAGAACCTAGGTCTAACTCCACAGAGAAGGGCGAGCAATCCAGGACCCGATAATGTTAATTTGGAATAAAATCACCCGATAACACTAGCACTGGATTAAAATTCATGGACTATATAAGAATTAAAGAGTCCATATTGATTTGAGTTAAATAAATGATTAAATAAATAAATGAAGGAACATTTCTCCATTTCAAAAAATTCAAATTAATAAAAATAGGAAGAATAAGGAAAACAGACATTATGAACTTCAGGATAAATAAGATATTTACAATCTCAAATTATTTCCCTCAAGCAGTTTGTGAATGACATAGGAAAAAATAGTTGCGTATGCTTCATATACTCAGATGGTACCCATTGACTAGATGATAAAATCAATAATGTGAATTATATGTACTGAGCAGTTCCACATCTACCTGTGGTAATCCTCCCAATCATAATCTTAATTTAGTGATGATAAAATATTAGACAAACCCAAATTGGTGGGTATTTTATTTAAAAAAACAAAACAAAACTGTTTTTCTGAATTACCAAGTCATGAAAGTCAGGGTGATAGGCAGACTGCTTCTTCTCACCAAAAGTCCGCGCGCATGTCAGGGAACTTGGGGTGTGTCAAACTACAGGCAAAAGAGATTTGAAGATGTAAGATTGTGAAGTTACTACTTTTAATAGGGAGATTATCTGGGATTGGATAGGTGGGCTGATCTAATCACATGTGCTCTTAGGACAGTGGTGGCGAAGCTAGTGACACCTGTGCCGCAGCAGGCACGTAGCACCTGTCACCCCAGCCTTTACCACAGGGCACCCAGGGACCATGCGCATGCCTGGAAAGGAGCAGCTGCACCAGGCGATGATGTCCAGGTAATTTTAAATCAATGAAAGCACTTAGGATTGCTTTTCTTACTTCGTTTAGATCACCTTACACTTGTGAGCAACTGTTTTCAGCTTTGAATTACATTAAATTTGGTACAAGAAAGAGACTAACAGATGACCCGAGTGCTGCATGTGTTTCTCTCAGACTAACAAAGTATGGGCCGAGGTTTGACACATACCAGCATGCACACGACAGCAAAGATCACATTAATTGCGCAAAAGCACACCAAAGGCAAACTTCCACCTTTCAGTTAAATGCTGTCAGTATCATTGAAAGCTCTGTTACTGTGTTTTTCTTTTAAGACAAAAGATGTTAATGTGTGGGTGTGTTTTTCTAAATTCAAGCCTCAGTATTCACATTTAATTGCAGTCTCTGCACGTGGCCATAATTATGTCCATTTGTGGTTGCAGTTTGGGCGCTCGGTCTTTAAAAGTTTTGCTGTCACTGCCTGGGGAGGGCAGAACTTTGTCATTTGTAGAGGGAGACATGTAAGAGCAGAAGGAGGGTCCGAGAGACTCTAATGCAGATCTGGGACTCCAAGCGAGAGGCCACGTGCAATGACCAGAGATGGAGGGCCCCTTAGGGGTCGAAGATGGCTCCTGCCAACATGCAGGAAGGAAACTCGTCCTGGGTCTGACCTTCACCAGGGGCTGAACTTCAGGAACAGCCTGGATGAATCTGGAACTGGTCTCATCATAGAGGGTGTCCAGAGGAGTACAGTGAAGCCAACACCTTGATTTTTACATTGTGAAACTGGAGCAGAAAAATCAGTGGAGATGACTGAGCTGCGTGTTGTCTGAATGTGTCATATTTGCTGCAATTTTCTAACAATAAGTAGAAAAGTAATACAGAAAAAAACCAAAAATGATGACCTGTCCTAGACTGATAGAGATGGAGGAAACGCAGAAACTACTGTCAGTGTGTGATCCTGGAATCAAAAAGCACAACAGCAGAAAGAACAGGGAGACACAAATGAAGCTGAGTTAATTGAGTTCTGCAATATGAAGTTCTCAGTTTTGACAAATGTATCATAGTCATGCAAAGTGTTAACAAGAGGGAAAGCTGTGTGAAAGGTACGTCGGAGTTCTGTGGACTATTTGCAGCATTTCTGTAAGTCTACAATTCATTCTAAATCTAATGCTAAGAAAAATTATTTTCCAAGTCCCACTTCTTAAAAATACTGATGCCCAAAGAAACCCATCTCACCCTTTATTTTAAAGTGTGTAATTGCATGGTAAACACTGAAATAACTTTTCCATGAAGTAATTCAATGTGAAAACTGCAGAGATTTTCATAGAATTTTTCATCTTAGTAGAAAAATATGATTGTTTTCATAAAAGTTTAAAAAATAGGTATGGTGATTTGAAAGATGCTCTTTGTACCCTCTTCCTGGTAAACTTTGCCTTGCTAATAATGCAGGATTACACAAGATGGGTAATTTAAATGACAGCGATTATCATTTGAGTAACAGATTACATCATCACACCTTTTTAAAATGAGGTACAGATAAGTAATAGATCTATTGTATGTTTGTAAAATTGTTCTTGGTAGATGAAAGGAAATATTAGATAACTTAAACTTAATTATAGATGAGATTATTTTATTTGCAAGAATTTATCTATCAAAGACATTTCTATTATAAAAGATTTGTTAATGCTTAAATAATCAGCTAACGTCCACTTACAACTTCTAATTTATTTAGTGTCCTTTGTATGACGAGTAACAGTTATCCTAAATTCTAAAAAAAATAGACTACTATAGTACAAATTAATTGGGGAGGAAATTTATCCAACTCAGTAAAATGTCACTATGGTTTAGTATGTTTTTGAAGGCTTGATGGTCTTCACTTCTCGAATTGAAAATTGTACTTCAAATGTTAATCTACTTCGTTTAAGAAGTTGTCGTCTGCTGATAGTTACCAGCCTATGATAAGAAACGTTTTGAATTTTTTTTAAAGAATATTGGCACATAGTCTAATAATATATCTTGAGGATGGGACCCCCCCCCCCCCATGCACTTTGTAAAGGGGATACCTAGTTTGTGTGCTGTGGAACTAATCTTATTCCTCTAGTCTGCTATCCTGAGGAAAAAGAGGGCTATGAATTTTCTGAGACAGTAAGGTGAAGTCGGGAAAGTGACAGAGGTACATACTGGCTGAAAAGAGAGACTGATACCAAGATTGGGAAGCACCAAGCAAAGATAACTGATTCTGAATCGGAAGATTTCGGGAGCTTGATAGAGGTTATTACCTGCAAGTTTTGTGTGTCTTAGAATGACAAAACATTTACGAACTGAGTGGTGAAGAGTCACAGAGCAGAAGGCTCAGTGATGGGTCACATCTCAAGAGCAGGACAGTGGAGCACAAACCAGGGCGCCGGCACGGGACATCACCCTCACAGCTCTGGTGGCCTGTGCAGCCCAGCTCCCGTCCACACTGTCTTTATGCCCTGGTGGCTCCCGGGGGCAAGTGATTTTGTATAAAGCCGACAGGCTAGAAGAGCTGAAGGGATTATGGGAGTCTCTAGAACTATATTCAAATATGCACAGAAAGGAATCTAAATTCAAACACGGCCTAACTGCTATTGAGCACAAAAGCCAATCATATATTTGTGATTACTCTGATTAAGTTTGTGTTCACATATTAGTGCATTATGGATTTTCCTAAGCATATTTGAAACCTGAGTTATACTTGAAAAAATTGTACAGACTCCTTCTAAGGTATAAATTTCAGGTTCTCCAAAAAGTATCCTAATTTCATACTTCTCAATTTTAAGTGAATGGAATTTACAAGATACATAGTGAATAATGCTCTGGATTTTATAATCCAGATTTTTTTGTATACAGTGCTGGAGATGGAAGACAGGGCCTGATACATACTGAGAAAGTACTCTATCACCGGACCATATCAAAAGTCCCCAGTTTTTCAATTCTGTGATTTAAACAAAATGTTGGCAATGGAGGGGGATAATTAAATATTTAAAGTTCATGCTATCTCAAAGTTTTTTTTCAAGGGTACCTTTTTATCTATAATAAATCTAAATTTTTCAGCAAACAAAAATTTTGGGAGTCTTCACCAAAGTTTTGGCAACTGTTTTTTGTGTACCTACTACGTGTAAAGCCTTGGAAGGCACTGTGGATAAAAATGTATGTCAGTAACAGTTATATTCTTGAGCATATTAGAATATGAGGGACATAAAAATAAAACAATAAATCAAGATTAAATATAACTGTTCTTGGCTTGAACTATTGCATGTAGGAGAAGAAAGGAAGTATTTCCTACAACAGGCTGTATAGTGGTGATAAAAAGACACATTTTCTCATTCAAGCCTCAAAACTTACTCATTAGATTTTCCCTCTGTCCTCTGCTTGTCCTCTACTTGTCTTCTAGAATATCTTGCTTGTGGCATGGTGGCTTTACAATGCTTTCCTGTAGGCCCGACTCTCTTTATGAAAGAGTCAATGTATCTCTCTCTCTGTCTTTCTCTTGCACACACACACAAACGCACACAA
>PVJO010031549.1:0-14196 GCA_004026905.1 Hystrix cristata
TTCATAAAACACATTATCTCTATGATAGTACTTACCAAGATATCACTGCTGTATTCTAGCTGAGAATATTGTAAATGGAGGAAGAACATTCTGGCAAATTCCTGTTGTGGTCCTTCCTGCTCTCTCATTATTTGTCAAGAGATGACCTATTAATTAAACCCAGAGAGTTAATTAAGATATTTGCCAGATACCAATGTCATTGTTGTGTATATAAATTTCTCTTTAATAATGTGAAATTCTTGCAAAATTAACTGACTTTGAGTCTTTGTTAGCCTATTTCACCCACTAGTCACTAAAGAAATAAAAGCCATACAACCTAACCCAGTCATGGACAACTCTACTCCTGAATAATGGGTTGAAGATGGACCATTGTGTACTTTTTGGATGGGCAGCTGGTAGCACCGGGCGGGTGACATGGTAGACCATAACATCTTTGCAGTCCTCTGTTGTTTGCAGGGATGAGATCTCAAGTTGGCAAGGGCCAGCCTCTTTATACAGCGAAGCTCCCCAGAGCCAGGTCCTTTACCTTTTCAGAGGATTCCTATAGGGACCTGGTCCTGGACTCAGTTGTTTGGGGCTGGTTGTGTAATGATGGATTTTTTTGGCTGCGGCTTCTTACCCAGAAATATCAGGCCTTCCTCTGTGACCCCATCCCCAGGCCGCCTCTCAGCCCACCATATCTGTACCCTCTGTACTCTGGACTGGCCAGCGTGAGCTAGTCACCTCTTCTTGAACTTGCCATCTTGCTCCCAGTTCATTTCTGTGCCCTTTGCAGAAACGGCCTTTCTTCTTTATCACATATCATGTTCCAAATTCGTGCCTTATCCTTCTGGTTTAGTTCAAGTGGCATCCATTTATGAAAATGTTCTGATCTGTCCCAAGCAGTGTTAACCAACCTCTGCACATGCCATGACCAAAGCCAGCTTGGTCCTGTGGTTGTATAGTACCTTTCCTCCCCCGGTAGGTCAGACATCTCTGAACAGGTCTCCAGGGGCGTTTAGACCTGGAATGTGCACGCAGAAACTCTTTGTTGAAATAAAGGGGGGGAAATGCAGTGGTTGCTCCTGCTACCTGTACCACTGGGCAGTTTTGTCAGCCAGAATGTGTACTTTGCCCTTCACCTGTCAAAATTCTACCTGTAGTATAAGATGTAGATTCAATCTTGTTTCCTCTGCAGTCTTTTCTGACCCCTGAGTTGCTTAGGGCTCATGCCATTTATTTAACATTTAGCATTAATAGCTTCTTCCTATTAGCTATCTTTTCATGTAAGAATGTCTGGAAACCCAAGTAGACATTGATAGTCCTCTGTCACTTAATCATCAGGTTACATTCTGAGAAGTGAACTGTCAGGCAATTTTGTCACTGTGCATACATCGTTTAGTGTGCTCACACAAATGAAGATGGCCGCGATGTTAGCTTCTGGGCCCACTGCTGTGTATGCAGCCCATCACTGACTGCACCATCATCAGAGTAATCCTTCCTGCTGTTACTTTGGGACACTCCTTTCTCAAACACCACCACCGTGTCATGCACAAGACAGCCACTCCATGAATATTCATGTATTGATCAAGCAGTTTGTATACCTGTTTATATCTACTGTATCGCCTGACTCAGCATGGAATAAATAATTGCTAATCAGTTGGCTGCTCAGAATAAATGATTGCTGATCAATGCACCAAGATGGGAATGTAACACTTCACCTGCTACACATCTTCCATTCTGTAACCTGACTTGTCCACCAAAGCATCAAAGACTTGGGAAGCTGCCTTGTAACGCAGTTAAAGTTAGCTCTGTTGACTTCAGCTCTGAAACTCTAAGCTAGAAAGAAAAATAAAATCTCTTCCAAAATTTCCACACGACTGGAAAGCACAGAGCTTTGGAGATCTGTGCAAAATGAAACATTACTTCAAGTTTGTTAGAAATGTAAGAGAATCATTTGGACAGCAATGGAACAATTGAAAAGAATTTGTTGAATATGACCAAGCCCTATCATTGCACTGCCGGGGTGTGTGTGTGTGTGTGTGTGTGTGTGTGTGTGTGTGTGTGTAAAAGTCATTTGTATAAAACACAGGGCACCTTAGTTGCTCACTTGATGGAACCTTAGAGCTCTTTCTTCAGGGAGGACTAAAAGCAGACACATGACACACACTGTCACCATCCTGCCTGTGCATGTTGTGATCTAGTGTTTGCTTTGTTTTTATTTTTTAATATAGTGTGAGAGTTCTTAACTTCTATTCCCATTAAGAGTCAACTAGGTTACTTGGGCCAACCCTCCTGTTTACTGTGTGTGGCAAAATATAAACACCATGAAATTTACCTCATCAGCCACTGGTAAGCGTGCAGATCAGTGGCAGTGAGTGTGTTCACACTGTCGTCCAGCCGTCACCACCGTCCATCTTCAGAACGTTCTTATTTCCCCAAGTTAAAACTCTGTTCCCATTGAGCAGCTCCCCAGCCCCAGCCCCGACTCGTGATGTTCCTTGTTCTGCTTCCTATCCCTAAAAGACTGACTACTTCTAGGTACAGCATATGAGTGGAATCATGCAGTGTTTCTCCTTTGGTCTGGTTTGTTTCACTGAGCACAGTGTCCCCAAGTCTCATCCACAGTGCTGCACATGCTGTAATAAATGATTTGCCTCTACAGACCTGGAAATCGAAGTTCAGATCATTGTCTGTGGCCATTCAGCTATTTCTGCGTGGGACAAAGTAGAGGCGTTTACAACCTTTAGCTACATAAATAATAGGACCAGTTTTTAACTATGAGGCAGAACCATGTTAAAACTTTACATATCTTTTTCTTTCACTCTTTTCCAAAAGCCGGTGCATTTATTATCTGTATCACAGAATGAGTACCTGGATCAGAGACTAGGAACTGTCCCTGGATCCTGTAACTGAGGAGTAGCACTGGACTAGACTGCCAGCGAGCCCCTCAGAAGACTGCCCCACGGCAGCTATTTTCACGCACACACATAGAAAGGGCCAGGACGCCATCCGCCCTGAGGGAGGCAGGACAGGCGCTCCCTCCCTTGGAGTCTGCAGAGATGCACACTTAAGAGGACCACAAGTTCTGGGGAGTAATGGGAGTGGAACCCGGGGTGCTTTGAAACCTCCCGAGGACTCGGTGAGTGTTTGAAGTTAGAAAGCACTTCTCATCTGGTCTGCGGAGTGTGTCTCTGAGGAACTCTTGGGTGCTGCGGAGCTGGGCTGGGCTGGGCGTGGCCCAGCTACTGTCTCTGTCCTGGCCCCGCCTCCGCAGAGGCTGGCTCAGAGTCTTTTCCAAGGCGGTAACTGTCAGAGGAGCCATCTGGCCTGGTTTCTCGTGGCTGACTCCAAGGAACAGAAATCCCTCTGGGAAGAAACCGCAGCAGTGGAAAGCAACTGTGAGGCTCTCCCTCTGAACCGGAGCAGACGCGCTCAGCACAGACCTGGAGCCAGGCTGGAGACTGTTCTGAGCAGGAGACCAAGCCTGGTAGTTGCAGTCTGTGTGGATGGGGTGGGAAGGGAGGGAGTTGATGGAAGGGCCAAGTGTGTGCAGAGTGTCTGCTGGGCCCCTGAAGATCCACGCGCTGCAAGCAGCCCTCTTGGTGGCTCCTGCCACGCCCCGCTCCCCTGCTGAAGCAGCTTGCTTCCTTTGTGGCTTACACCAAGCGAGCATTTTGGCCTCTGCCTCCGCCCTTCCCCTTCATCCTAGGCAGGCTCACTTCTGACCTCGGAGCTCACTCTTGGGATGCTGGCGCCAGAAGGAGCCGCAAGCCCCGGAGGTCCAGCCTCACTGGTGAGGAAGATGAGGCCGGGCAAGGTGGCATCCAGACTCAGCCTGTTATCACCGGAGCATGGACTGGACCCCAGAACCCCTGTGCCCCACGCCTGTTCTTTCCTCATGTGAAACCACGATGCTGTGTTTCTTAGAAAACCCCAGAGCAGTGTCCCCCGCCAAGGGTGTAAGACCTCCTTGTCTCCTGCCTCCACATCCTCCCCAGCATTGACTCTTGGTTTTCTGATAACAGCCATTCTAACTGGGGTGAGAAGAAACCTCACTGTAGTTTTGATTTGGATTTCCCAGGCGGCTAATGATTTTGAGCATTTTAAAGTGTTAATCCAAAGGAAAATAAAATAATTCTTCAAAGAAAGAAAGAAAATCCCAGAGCAGTTCACTAGGAAAGTGATCCAGTGTTATCAGATTCTAAGTGTTATTATCCAAATTTCATTTTCTTCTCTTCCCTTTTGGCTTTTTTAAATAGGGAAGGTAAAGGGAAGGGAAATCATTTATTTAGTTTCCGGATCATTTATTTAAATTGTGCCCAATTTGGAGCAATAATTCATTACTCTCCCTGTCTTTTGCAGCAAAAGCTAACAGTTCATGCTCTGTAAGAGGGAAGAAGATCTAGTTATGGTTGGACCGAGGTCAGGTTCCAAACCTATAAAGGGAAGCTAAAAGAAAAAACAAAAATAAAACAGAGCTGGGGATGCAGGCCTGGGTTCAATTGCCAGTAGCACAAAAATTAATTAACTAATAAATTAAAAGAAAAGAAAGAAGAAGCACAAAAAATACAACTCCCCCAACCCCAAAGTTTTACTCCTTTCTCCAGGAAGCCTCAGGGGTAAAGAAGGAAGATGGACAAAACAGTAGGCACCGTGCTCCCTTCTTATCCGTGGCTTTACTTTTCCTGGTTTTAGTTATAGGAGGTTAATCACTGTCTAAATATATTAAGTGGGACATTTCAGAAATGAACAATTCATAAATTTTTAATTACACATGGTTCTGACTAGTGTGATGAGATCTTGCACCGCCCTGCTCTGTCGTAGCCAGGTGTGAATTATCCTTCATATCCATGGTGTGGATGCTGCCTACCCGTTAGTCACTTAGTAGCCTTCTCAATTTGAGGTTGACTCTATGGTACCACAGTGCTTGTGTTCAGATCATACTTATTTTATATAATAATGGCACCAAAGTTCAAGATTTTAATTGCTTATCATTACAATTGTCCTGTTTATTATTGTTAATCTCTTACTGTGCCTAATTTATGAAACCAAACTTCATCTATATCCATAGACACACACACACACACACACACATATATATGAAAAAGTATAGAATTTGTAAGATTTGCTACTGTGCATTGCCTCAGGCACCCACTGGGAGATCTTGGAATGTGTCCCCCATAGAAAAGCGGGGACAACTGTCTTGAGCATCCACTTACATACACCAGGTTCTATATTAATGCTCTCCCGAACTCCCTCACTCAACCCTCATGCCCTAGGAACCATAGGAAGTTGTTGGCCTCCTGCTATGGATAAGGCCGCTGAGACACAAAAGGTTATGTAAACTGCTACAGATCTCACAGGTGGCCAAGCACAGAGTGGGAATTGAAACCAATCTCTACCTGCAGGCGCGGCATCTTCCCCACTCCAGCATGCCCATCCGCTCTGTATCTTCAGGAGTGGCCACAGAACTACCCCTCTTGGCCTGGTGCCTCTGGTTGGAGTCCAGCCCCACCCACACAGGTGCTGCTGCACTGGCCCTAGCCCAGCCCGTGCAGGGCCTGCCGCAGGCTTCAGAGCACGTTCCACAGCGGGCCAGCAGCACTCAGATGAAGAGGGAGCTGGGGAAACCCAGTCTTGTCACCCTGCAAATGGGGCACCCCCTGGACAGCACCTCCTCCCCGCTGAGTAATCCCTGCGGGAACAGGGGCGTCCACAGTGACTGTGGTCGTATGTGGTCTATTCTGGGAGGTGTCGAGCGTGCCATCCAAGAACATGAAGGAGGTGTTCTGGCGCAGATGGAGAAGCAGACTACTGTGGATGCCGCGGGGCCGGGTTTGGGCTGCATCGAGGAGAAGGGTTTTATTTCAAGTCCGGAGCCTGTCTGCTTGCCGCGGCGAACCGAGCGGTTGTGTAACAGAAGCGTGTTCCTCCCTCCGCAGCACTGCGACCCGCGTTCCTTCCATCCCTGGGGCTCAGTGGCCTCAGTCCTCATAGAAAGGCCCTCGCTGGCACTTCGTCCTGGGGACAGTGACACTATTCATGGTACACTCGCGAATCATTCATTTTGTCGCTTAGGAAGAAACACAAGAAAGACTTGGGAAGGAATCCATTTTATTTTCGTTTTGTTTCAAAATGTTTATTACTCAGCTTTTTAAAATGTAAACAAAAATTTTAATTGATCCTTAAATGTTCATATTTATGGGATCCAGCATGATGTTTTAATACCTGTATACCTTACATCATAATCAGAACAGGGCATTATCTCAAACATTTGTCATTCAAAACCTTCTCTTTTAGAGTTTTGAAACATCCAGTATTGTGAACCAGTCACCCAACTGTGCAACAGGACACCAGAACTTGTTCCTCCTGCCTGATTCTAGCTCCATGCTGGTGAGCAGTCCCCACCTAGCATCCTGTCCCTGGCCTCTGGCCATGCCTCCTCCTCTGAAATCAGCTTCTTTAGATTCCATATATGAGATAGAACATATGGTACCTGTCTTTCTGTGCTTGGCTTATGTTACTTAACATATGTCCTCCAGATTTATCCATGTTGAACCATGACAGCATTTATCTTTTTCCAGGCTGAATAGTATTCCTCTCTCTGTGTGTGTATGTGTGTGTGTGCACGTGCGTGCGTGTGTGTGTGTAAATAGATACATCATATTGTCTTTATCCATTCCTCCGTTGATGGGCACTCAGGGGACTCTATATCTTGGTTGTTGTGAACAGTGCCACAGTGGATGTGGGAATGAGCGTCTCTTTGACACACTGATACCATTTCCTTGGACACATACCCAATCCTGGGACTGCCGGACCCGGTTTAAGCAGTCATAATTCTGACAGTCCTTTCTGGTGTGGCTTGACTGCTCTCAGCCCCTGTGTGTCCTTGTCTTTGGTCTAAAGTTACAGTTTGGGAGGAAGAAGCCCGAGGGGACCCACCTGCTGGCTTGCTTTGCCTTCCCGGCAGCCCACGGGGGGCGGTCTGCCTCGCCCTGCCTGACAGCCCCAGCTTGAGCGCTGGGCTCGGGCAGGATGGGGCGTTAGGTGGGCCCAGGAAAAAAACAAAGTAAGACTCTCTCTTCAATCTCAGTGTGATGGTATTTGACCTCCCAAAGTCAGCAATCTTGTTACTTTGGCCAGGAATAGAAGCTGTGAAATACATAAAAGAGAACTTTATTTGCCTGTAAAAGCCCATCTCGCCCATGCAGACGTCTCTCCTCCAGGGAGAGGGCAGTCTTAGGGCGCTGAGGCGTGGCTCGCAGAGGACAATGCGACAACAGGGCCTCTGCTGCCCTGTGGGTTCTTGTCTGAAGATTGGGGGGCGTTACAGTAGCTTGGTGTACCCCGCCCCCAGGTGAAGGGCCCTGTGTCAGCCTGCCCTGGCACCGGACTGCACCCTGTTTTCTTACCCTCTTCTTTTTCCAGCGGGACCTGGCTTCCCGGCTCACATTTTATGACCCTGTAAGCAGGAAACACCTTTATTAACATGTAAACCACCTGCCCACCTGGCGCACATCCCAGTCACCATCATCTGGAGCTGTGTCCCCTTGCTAGTCAGAGGTCAGAGCCAGAAAGGAACATGGGACTCGGCAGTCTCTTTCTTGAACAGAGTAACTAAAAGAAGTTGCCCTTCTCAGTAGATCACAAACCTTGTGACTGCTTAGAGGAAGTCAACTGTGCTAGTTCGCTTCCAGATATTGTCAGAAATACCCGTGACAAATCAGTATACAAAGATGAAGCTTTAGCTGGGCACAGTGTCACATGCCTATAATCCTGCTACTTGGGAGGCTAAAGCAGGAGGATCACAAGTTTAAGGACAGCCTGGACAACTTAACTAGATGCTGACTCAAAAAATAAGAGGGGCTGGGAATCTATCTCCGCTGTAGAGCACTGTCTAGAACGTGTGAGCCCCTTGGTCTGAGTCCCAGGCCTGGGGTGGGAGTTGGAGTTTATCCTGCCTCGTCAGCTCACAGCCAGCTGAGTCTGCTGCTCTGGGGCCGTGCGTGGCACGACGGGCCCACAGGGCAGCAGAGGCCCTGTTGTCGCATTGTCCTCTGCGAGCCACGCCTCAGCGCCCTAAGACTGCCCTCCCTCCCTAAAGTTCCTGCCACCTCCCAGTACTGTCAAGCTGGGGACACATGGACCTTTGGGTGGTAATCCGGATCCATGCCACCACGGATCCATGCCCCCCCCGATCCACACCCCCCGGATCCATGCCACGGATCCACGCCACAGATCCACGCACCCTCCGGGTCCACATGGGGCAGGAGGAAGAGACGGGAGGTGTGAGCCAGAAAATGTGTGTTTGGCAGAGTTGTTGGGTATGTTGGTCAACAGCTGGGCTCTGAAACCAGACTGCCTAACTTTCGTTTCTGTTTTTGTTTTATTGAGGTAAAATTTATATGACATAAAATTAACCATTTTGAAAGTGTACAATTCAGTGATTTAACATGTTGATGAATTACTTGGCCACCACATCACTCTAGTTCCAAGTTTCCTCACCCCCAAAGCAAATCCCATAAGCACTGAGCAGTTCTTCCCTCTTCTCTTCTTCCTAGCCCCTGGCAGCCACCAGTCTGCTTCCTATCTGTACAAATTTTCTTATCCTGGATATTCAGTGTATTATATGGGATATTGTGTCCAGCTTCTTTCACTTACTGTGTTTTTAAAGTTCATCCACACTGTGTCTAGTTCTCACCCATATACCAGTACTTCATTCTTTTTTATGGCTGAATACTATTCCATTGGATGGATATACCACATTTTGTTCATTTGTAGCTCATTTGTGGACATTTCCATCTTTTGGTGATGGGGTATCATGCTGCTATAGAAATTCCCATGCCAGCTCTTGTTTGAACACCTGCTTTCAATTTTTTAGAGTTTAGCTCCCCTGAGGAGTGCAGGGCTGTAAGATAATCCCATGTTTGACTTTTTGAGGACCCAACAAACTGCTTCGCAGCAGATTTCCTGGCTTTGAATCCAGTCCTGCCACTCACTGAACTCTGAGCTTGAGCAAGTTCCTTATGCTCTCTGTGCCTCAGATTCCTTAGCTGTTAGCGAGGACAATAATGCTTTTTATCCAGTGAGGTTGTGATGCTTAAGTGAATTAAAGTGCAGAAGGCTTAGAATAGTGCTGAGGAGATAGGAAGCTACGACCACTCATCTCGGGAGAGTGGAGGGCAGGGCAGGTGGAAGAGTGGGAAGTGCTTGGGCTGAGAAGGCTGCACTAGGGGGTGTGGAAGAACTCTGGCCCAGACTCTGTGGGGGGCGCCGAGGGCACCCTCCTCTTATCCATGAGCCTGCAGCTCTATGCATCTGTGGTTGTCATGATAACTATGGTTTGGGATCAGTCTTCCACTCAGGACCAGTTCCACCCGTGACCTGACCTGGCCCGAGGAAGGAGGCAGGTGGGGAGGAGCCCTTCTCCCCTCACCTGGAGCAGCAGGCAGCTGAGTCTCCCTCTCCGCTAGCTGGGTTCTGGTGGCATCTCATGGCAACTTCTTCCTGTGGCTCCATGCACACACAGGCTCTGGGCCTGGCTGCGTCTTAGGAGCTCCCTGAAAGTGACCTCTGGGCAGGAGGGAAGAAGAAAGCAGGGCGTGATGACCAAGCCAGGGAAGGGAAGGGCAGGGGCCCTGGAGGGAGAGGTTGGGTGTCCAGGACCAAGTCAGATCCTTCACTTCCCAGGCAAATCCTGCCCAGCCATGAGTCTGGCATTGAAACAGGAAGTAGGGCGGAAAAGCAAGTGAGAACCCCAGAGAAAGCCATCGTGAGGTACCAGGAGCCCCCAAGCAATGGGGCCAGTCAGGTCTACCTGTGGGTGTGAGAGGTGCTCTGGGTGCCAGCCGCACCTGCAGCCCGCTTGTTCAAGGCCTTGGCATGAGCACAGGCCCGCTGTGCCTCACTGCCCACGACGGTGTGGCCTGTCTCTGGCTAGGCTCAGCGGCGAATGATGTCCCAGAGGGGACCGCCTGGATCTACTTGCTTGGCTTTACCCCTGTTTCTGAGGGGCGAAAGGAAGGCCTGGGGTTAATGTTATAGGCGAGGGCTATAAAAGAACAATTCCTGGGGCTCTAAAGTTAACAGGCCTTCATGACACAGAAGAAAAACAAGCACCCCAGTGCGGGATGTCAAACCCTTGACCGCTTGGCCACGAGACGCAGCCTGGAGAGAGGGCAGGGTTGCCGGCAGCTCTGGCGCCTGATCTTGCCAATTAGATCAACGAGGGTGTGTCGTAGTGATGCCTTGCAAGTAGTAGGCCCTGCTGCTGGCTCCATGCTTTTCAGAACTCTCAGCCCTTCGTGGGAGCCAGATGACCGCCAAAAACCTGAGGGCTGAAGTCCCTGTCTGCACAGGATGCGTGTGACATGCGTGGTTTGTGTGGCGTGATCATCCATGTGCTTCCCGCGGCCGGCAGGGGTACCGAGAGCGTGCCTTATGAACGGTTATTTTCTGTGGGAAGGCGGAGGCCATCTGGCATTGGCACTGGGAGCCCGGGAAAAGCCCAGAGCCCTGGTGGTGCCTCCTGGCTGCTGAATCAGACTCTAAGGCTTAGCCGGGAAACCAGGCTTGTCACAGGTATCCTTCCTGGGGGACTTGGAAGCACCAGGCCCAGTGGGAACCGGCAGTCTTGATCATTCACGCTAACACGCCCAATAGTCACCATCCCCTGAAGCACCGAAAGGGCCCATCTCTGTAATGAGACGCAGGTCGGACCCTGCTTCCCAGCTCAGTTCTCCACTGTGGTTGGTGGAGGAGTCTGATCCTGGTAGGCATTCCGGCTGCCACAGTTGCAAGCACATCTGTCACTCACCCACCTGCATTCTGTCCCCTCTCCAGGACACACAGGACCAGCCACTGTTACCGCATCACCTACCGCCACATGGAGCAGACACTATCCCAGAGGGAGGTCGGGCACATCCACCAGGCCATCCAGGGCGCCGCGGTGCAGCAGCTGGGCGTGGAGGGCCGCTTTTGATGTCACCACGCAGACTAGGGCTGCAGAAAGAGGAAAAAGATGCCGTTTGTGAGCTGGAGCCGTCAGCCATCTTCTGATAAATGGGTCAGTTCGGGGACTCACGGGAAATAAAGGGTCACTCCTGAGAAAGTGTCTACATGGCATTCGTCTTTAACCTGGGGGAAGGGAAAAGAGAAAAGAACAAGCGCTCCCTCATTTCCCTTCTAGGCGTGAGTATAGGCACATTTTTCACCCTTGGCTCTCAGCGTGGTTACCTTGTCCCTGGGGGCCATTGGCACCGGGCATGATTTCATGCCTGACAGGCTTCTTCCACTCAGGTGGTGGGCACTGCCGCGTAGTGGGGCCTCGAGACTCTGGACACGGTGTGGCGGCAGCCTGTGGTGCTTGAGGTGTGCTTGCTGTGTTGTGATTCACAGGGTCTGTGTTTACAGAAATCCAGGGCTGTGGCAGCCTTGGTGGAGCAGGTCTACCAGCACCATTTTCCCAACAGCTCAGAGGATCATTAGTGTTTTTTGGGCAATAAAGTGTTTTTTAGCTGCAGTATGTACATGGTTTTTTTAAACATGCTGCTATTGCACATTTTAATAGACTGCAGTGTGGTGTAAATATAACTGTATATGCGCTGGGAAACCACAGAATTCCTGCAGCTTGCTTTGTGGAGGCATTCGCTGTACTGCAGAGGCCTGGAACTGAACTTGTGACACCTCCAAGATGTGCCTGTGCAGGGAGCCTTCGGAATCAGCTCCCGTGTCTTCTGCCCTTCTCTTCTGTGTTCTGCAAAGGGCAGCTTCAAGGAGGACACCAGGGTTTTTCGTCCTGCTCTATCGATGATTTCTTTTGCTGTGCAAAAGCTTTTTAATAGCATGTGGTCCCAAGCACTGATTCTTTGTATTGTTTCCCATGCAGTCTGGGTTCTGTCCATAAATTTTTTTCCAACCCCTGTGTCTTCGAGGGTTCTTCCTAGTTCTATTCTCCAGTAAATTTAGTGTTTCTGTTTTAATGTTTAGATCTTTGACCCACTTCGATCTCAGTTTAGTGCATGGTGAGAGACATGCATCTAGTTTTAGTTTTCGGCATGTGGCAAGCCAGTTTGTCCAGCACCATTTGTTAAAGAGGCTATCTTTCTTCCAGTGAGGGTGTTTGGCTCCTTTGTTGAAGATGAGGTATTTGAGTGCATTTGGAGTTGTTTCTGCATCCTCCAATCTATTCCATTGATCCTCAGGTCTGTCTTTTTGCCAGTACCATACAGTTTTTATCACTGTAGCTTTATAGTATAGTTTTAGATTGGGGACTGTGATGCCCCCTGCCTTTCCCCTGTTGCTTACAGAATGGGAAAAAATTTTTACTAGCTATCCATCAAAGGTCTAACATCTAGAATATATAAAGAACTCGAAAAAATTAAACCTCCCAAATTTAAAGACCCAATCCAAAAATGGGCAACTGAAATGAATAAACATTTCTCAAATGAAGAAATAAAAATGGCAAATAAATATATGAAAAAGTGTTCAACATCACTAGTCATTCGCCTGATGCAAATCAAAACAACATTAAGATATCATCTCACTCCAGAAAGAGTCGTGTCTATGAAAAAATCAACCAACAACAAATGCTGGAGGGGCTGTGGGGAGAATTGAACCATCCTCCATTGTTGGTGGGAATGCAGACTGGTCCAGCCACTGTGGAAACCAATATGGAGATTCCTCAAAAAACTACAACTAGAGGTTCCATTTGACCCAGCTATTCCCCTACTGGAGATCTTTCCAGAAGAGTTAAAATCGTCATACCACAGAGATATATGCACAACCATGTTTATAGCAGCGCAGTTTGTAATAGCTAGGTCTTGGAAACAACCCGAATGCCCAACGACCGATGAATGGCTAAAGAAAATGTGGCTTTTCTACGCAATGGAGTACTGCACTGCCATAAAGAAGGATAAACTAGAGTCATTTGTATGTAAATGGATGGTCCTTGAGAATATACTACTAAGTGAAATAAATCAGACACTCATGAGCACACATCGAATTGTTTCTCTGATATGAGAAACCATAACTGTAAATAAGGACAAAGTAGTGTAACGGATATCATATAAAAGGAAGATAATATACAAAGGAGAGGAGTACTAGAAAGAGGGAAGGGGGAAAAGCAGGAAGGAAAAAAACAGAAAGAAAGGGGAAAGGGAAATCATGGAGAATTGTAAATACACCTGCTGTAAATAGGGATGGAGGGAACAGAAGGGAGGGGAGGGGAAGCGGGGGAGAGCCAAGAGACACCATGTACAGGTACAAAACAAACATTATAAATGTGATCAATATATGGACAATGTACCAATACACATTCTTGGTTAAAAATAAATAAATAAATAAATAAATAAAAAAGAGGACACCAGGGCTTTCCTTGAATGTGAAGGAGCCATGCCCCTGAGCTGGGCAAGACATCTATTAGCTGTGCATAAACCAGTGGCTCGGAGTCAGGTCCCGGCCACAGGGCGTGGCCAGCTGCTTCTGCCCTGCTGCTCAGGTCTGGGAGGCGTGCAGAGGGCCAGGGCCTCCAAGCCCTTCCAGTTCTGCTCCTGGCAGGAGGCCTCTGCTTCCAGAAGAAGGGGGGGAGGGGAAAGGGGGAAGAGGGGGGAAAACCAAGATGTATCATGTACAGGTACAAAATAACCATGTTGATTATGATCATTATGTATACAATGTACCAATGCATGTTCTTGGTAAAAAATTAAAAAAAAATGTATTTTAAAAGATTAAAAAAAAAAAAAAGGAAGAACAGGGGGCTTTGATGTCCCCCCTTTCTATCCCGGGCACTTTGTAGTCTGCCTGCTTCACTCATGACCAATTTTAATAATCAGATTCCATCCCTGGCAAGACGCTGGAGGCTGATGGAGGACTGTGAGTACTGGGATAAATATTTGATGAGCAGTGGCCATTATCAGCAAGCACATGGGGGGTGGGCAGCTGCTTTTCAGAGGGAAGGAAGGGCTTTAATGGCGTCTTTTCGTGTTGTTAATGTGGACTTTGCCCTTGAATTTCCAAGGGAATTGAGGAGGCCAACACTAAGCCCGGAACCAAAGCCCTGTCCAGAGTCCTGGGGGTCCTGCTGTGATCCCTCCAGCAATGGGTCTGTGTGGGACACAGCGTGACCACTCATTGCTTTCTCAGCAGCCTCTACCAGCAGATCATTCCCACTCAGCCCCCAGCTACATTTCCCTGTGACTCCTTCATCCCCATGAC
>PVJO010031550.1:0-14197 GCA_004026905.1 Hystrix cristata
ATTATGATTTAAATTGCATGGAAAGCCATAATTAAAATGGAATTCTCTTATCTGAATTGGAATATCAATAAAATAATATATCAAATGGTAACTTAGTTTGAAATAGTGAAATAGAGGGCTGGGGATTTAGCTCAGTGATTAGAGTGCTTGCCTTGCAAGCACAAGGGCCTGAGTTCAATCCCCGGCACCACAAAAAAAAAAAAAAAAAAAAAAAAAAAAAAAAAAAAAAAAAGAAATAGTGAAATAGATTTCTCAGAATGACACAAGACAAAGATATGTCTATCATCACATTGGCCAATTTTGCAGGGGATGTGTATAAATTGAAAAACAACAAGAGTTAAAGAGATAAAACAGAGCAAAGATTAGGAAGAACCAATAAAATGCTCATTATTCACAGAGTAAAATTATTTGGGAGAAGATCAATGAGTGAGAAAATCCAACTGTAGACCATTAGGAGGAAAACAAAAAACAGTACACAATCACATATTCAAGAGTGTTGCAGGGGATGATTCTTCAATTTCAGAAAAAGGAAAAAAAATCATAATTAATGTTCAAAACCAAGATATCCTCTGAAGAGGTGGGGACACAGGCCTGTGGCAGAGCACTAGCCTAGTGTGGTTGAGGGCCCGAGTTTGAGCCCCAGCACCTAAAAGTGAAAAATGAAATCCCACAGTTTTGAAATATCATTGAAATATGATGGTAAAAAAGGCTTCTTTCTAGCATGTAGGGAAGAAAGTTAACTCAGTCTAAAAGAAAGATGACTTGGTGGTCATAGACTATATTTCAACAATAATCAATATGTGGCCACCATGAAGTAATGACTAAAGATGCCTAAGGGAAATGAGGATATGTATGAATTAATGATTTTAATACAAGCCAAGTTGTAATTCCAGCATTACGGTGATAAGACATTTCAAACACATGAACTTAGAAAACATAGCAGGTATGAGCTTTTCTTTAAAAAAAAAAATCTGTTATAAATTCAGATAACTAATACGAATGGAACAAACAAAAATGAATAGAGAAAATGTAGTGAGAGAACAATATTCTTGAATACTGAATAATCATAGAGAATTAGAAAATGTATATGCAGTATAAATTTTGAAAGTATAAGTAAATGTTATGACAATTAAAATGTAATTAGTGCCTAGTGACAAAGATCCCAGAACCCCTGGCAAAGCATTAAGGAGTAAACAAAGAGATGGTACCTGTGCTTTGTCAAGCTTCAGAGTGGGGCACCGATGCAAAGAATGCCACTTATGACTCAATATATCAGGACAATGACAATTAGAGGCATATTTAAGATCTTATTGATAACGAGCAGATACTTTGAACTTGTAAATTTGTGGATATACCAGAGGAAAAATCTAGGGTCCCGCACCACATACCTAATGATATGCTGTAGTAAATATATAGCAATTAAGATAGGAAACACAATTACTTGTAAATATTTTCTCCTAACAACTTTAAATTAGACGATCTATTTTATTAAAAGTACTCAGAAATGTAGCCGAATTGATAAATTCTAACTGTATGTCCTTAGGGAAGAGAGGTTGAAGTAGGGAGGGGATGGGAAATAAAGAAGCAGTAGGCTACATCACGTACAGGTACAAATTCCCTGTGACGAATGTTATCATTCTGTATATCTAAAATGTACCACTAAGATAACATTTTTTTTTAAAAAGCACACCCCCCAAAAAAAAGCTCAGTGATTCAAATATTTAAAAAAAAAAATTAGAGACATTGTCTGAAAATAACAATATTGGGCAAATTGACTTCAAGATGATGATAATTTCTACTGAATTAGTGGACTGACTACAAGTGTGTAAAATTATGGAAAGCAAAACTGCAAATTTTTAACACTTCCAGGAATCGCTACAAAAATGCACATGATTTTAATACGAAAAAAAGCAGCTGACCTCCATTAGCTCAAATAGATAAAATTGAAGTGTTATTCATATTAAATTATTTGAATCCTCTGATCTGATTACCATAATTACACACATAGTTTACGCACTTTAAAGAAAATGCGTTGTTAATAAATCACTCCTGCAGTATGAGGCAAGTGACAAAATATTGTACAGCAAATCTGAGAAATAGCTTAAACATATTCTCAAACTATAATGCAAGCTAAATGTCAGTAGGCTAAAAATGAAGTTTGGTCCTCAGAAATTTAAAAAAAAAGGAGGATTCTTACTGAGGAAAATATTTTGGGAGAAAGAAAATCAGAACATTATAACATAAAGAAATGTAGACATTACCGGGCTACATTTTGGTGCTTAAGCCAATTTCTAAAAAAAAAGGAATAAGGAAGCTTGCAATTTAAGAAGTTACTTTAAAAATCCTTAAACAAAATTTTCTAAAAGCCTAAAATAAAAAGTATATTTGTCACATTAAAGTGCAATGATAAAAGCACTGGCTGAATACTTTGAAATGGTAAAAAAAAATGCACAAAAAGGAGTTAGAATGATGTGATCATCATATGTAGAAAATAATACGAAAGTCGTGAAAGACTGGTTAGCAAACTTCTTTACGAAAACATGAAAATATATTAAAAACATTAAAACAAAGAAAACACGGAGTGGGAAACAAGGAGTGGCAAATAATGTATTTCTCAGTGTAAAGTACCTACGCTACAGTGAAGCAGGGAGACTAGAAATTATTAAAAAAAACAACAAAATCCTGTCTTTCTCACCCCTCTCAACCAAAACGTCTTGTAGGATAAATGTCCCCTTTAGCAAGGAAAAGACATTTTTGATGTTCAGTTTTTTAAGGAATATGGAAAGAGGGAAATGCTTCCACTTGTTTTCCCTTTTAAAACCACGATTATGTTATAATAATGATGTTCCTCGCACCTATCGTGAAGCGTAGTAAAAAATTCGCTCGCAACTGAACTGCTGATCTGTAATATTTTTCAGTATCAAACAAATGCGGTAACAATTGAGAAGCCAAAATAAAAATGGTATAAAGATCAAGAAAGAGCTGGAAAGATTCAAAAACTACACACACAGAGTGTGTTGCCAGACAGCACGCGTTTGAGTGTGGACAGCCTGGGAAATTACTCAACTTCAAAATTTGAAGTAGGGTTTTGCGGAATGTATACAATTTTTGCATTATCGAAAAGGAAAAAAAAAATCATGAGTTTTGTAAATCAGGAATGTTTTGTGTTTCTAAGTAAACAAACAAACAAACAAACAAACAAACAAAAAACCCTGAATCTGTTCCAGAATATTTAAGTGTTGTATAATCTTATTCAACGCAACAAGAAAAGAATTTTATGTAAGATCAATAAAGACACCCATTATCAATTTAGGAGTAAATATAGGTTATTCCACATTTATATTCAGCAGAAATAAAACTAAACCTCTCTAACTAACAAGTTACATCCAAAAAAAGTTTACAGTGTTACATTTTCTACAAAATATTTAAAACTTAATTAATAGAAAGTATTTTTGATTATTTTGTATTATCCAAAAGGTTTAAGATCACCCTTTTAATCATGCTGTGCTAGTCAGATCGGGCAGGCAGAAGAAAGTACCACAGATTAGGGAGATTGAACAGAAACTCCTTTTCTCACTGTTCCAGAGATTGCAAAGTTAAAACTCAAGGCGCCACCGACTCAGTGTCTTGTGAAGTCTTTCATCCCACACGCGTATGTGACTGTCCTCTTACGGTTTGCTGGCTTGATGAGAGAAAGCTGCTGAGTCCTTGCTGAAAAGCACACACATCACCTTATATCAAGGCTCTACCTGTACGACCTCATTTAACCTTAATCACTTTCATCCAGGTCTCATCTCCCAGGGTAGTCGGATTGGAGGCAGGACTTCCAAATGTGAAATTGGGAAGAAACAATTCAGTCAAAAGAACCTGTTTAATCAAAAGAAAAAGGGAAATGAAAAAGAAAACACTCGATTTTGGTGGAATAAAATATAAAAAATGAGTATCTCAAAACAACCATAAACTCACGAATAAGCCAAAATAGCATGGCAAAATAAGGTAAAAAATTTGCAGCACAAGATATATACCTAAAGAGTATATTTTGTAAAAAAAACCTCATAAGAAATGACAGGAAAACATTAATTTAAAAGAAAATGTATATAAAAGGGCAGATACATTGCCAACAAGTATAGTAATGATATATAATCTTACACAGATTTAAAAAGCATGAATCAAAACAAAATCAGTGACATATTTTCGGTATGAGAGTGAAAAATAGTATCCACTGATAATAAAAAATAAGAAATGGGCTCATGTTTGATATATATTAAGGAAGAAATGGGATTTTATTTGATATATATTAAGGATAAACAGGAAGACACTATCAATAATTCTGTGTGTAGTGATATAGGCAAATAGTACAAAAACATACATATACACAGCAATTATTTCTTTGAAAATACATTCTTTTGCAAAGTTAAAATATTGAAATAGGATATTGAGACATTTAGTGCATTAATAGCAATTAGTAGCAAACTGGAGAAAATATTCCCAAATGCAGCAATTGGGATTTATTAAATAGATATAGGTATGTCTAGAAATTTGAAATGTATAAACATATATTAAGGATGAAGTTGCTCTGTATGTAATAAAACTTTTTTTTTAATTCAGGATTTATTGTTAATTAAGCATACACATTTTCAGAAGAAATGACTATCGTCACTGCATTGGCTGGATAAGTTGCTGTTTTTGATAATTTGTTTAATATGGTCAGAGTTTCTTCAATTACTGTAGGTGTCATAGACAGAGTGACAAAAGGGAAAAAGGAATCAGAAACTTACAAAACTATGCTATTAAAGATTTCAGATCCAAAACCAAGATGTATTATGTACAGGTACAAAATAACCATGTTGATTATGATCATTATGTATACAATGTACCAATACATGTTCTTGGTAAAAAAAAAAAAAAAAAAAAAAAAAGATTTCAGATCCAAACTACCACATTCAACCCCCTTCACCTTTCTCAAACCACCTTCTACACTCCTCCCTCTTCATTTTGCCCGAACTCAGGGAAATGTCTGTTATGGGGTTGCAAGTAATTTTTTATCTATTTATTTTGTGGTTATTTTCTTTACTTCAGATAATATTGGCTTAAAAAAAAATACTCACTTCTACCCTACAGTGAACATTACCATGTCAGAAAATGAGTGGATTTTTACTTTTGCTAAAGGGACTTTGATGATAAATACGTAGATTTATACTTAGGATAGAATATTGGTGGAAGATCCATAAGACAAAGGTGGTGACTGATGACTTTGCCATCTGGTACCCATAATCCTGATGAAGTGATACATTGAAGATTAGAGAGCTAAGAGGGAAACACTGTTCTTTTCCTTATGCTTAACAGGTGATAGACCTTCAGACCAGCAATCGCAAGTTACTGAGAAAGGGAGGTAGTGAACTTTGCAAAGATCAGCTTTTACATATACAGTGATTTATCTTGAGATGAGAAGCTGACATCATCAACAATAAAAAAGCAACTGCTTTGAAGAGACGAGCTCTTATGCATCCACATTTCTGTGATCTATTAGAGCAACTGGATTCAGGTATCGGTCAAGATCCATTTTGTATTTCATTGACTTTTAAAAAGAGCCTCCAGTAACCTATCAAGTTTGAACATATTTAATGATGTTTTCCAGTTTTTAAATTAGAACATATTTTGTATTACGTCAGTCTTTCTAAAAGCAGGAGATAAAAGAGAAGACTTATCCCATCAGAGAATTGCTCAAAAACCCAAATCTGACATATGTGTTGAATGAATATTTTGAGATTCATTTTGAGGTTACTTTGGGACTTCATCTATTTTGTTTTAGGGTGAAATATGAATTTGTTGTCCTTAAATGATTTAGTTTTTCTAATGTTTTAGTACACTGATATATATGGAATTGTTTCTGACATACCATTGTACCTTAATATCATTTTATCTGTAATCACAAGACAGCAACAAAAATTGTCTTTCTAAAATGAAAAATAAATTATATTGCAAAGAGGAGCCTTCAGATGAATGTACTTAGTAAGAGACCAACGCTTCCTAATTTCTATAGAGAAACATCTTGCTAAATATTATCATGAATTATCTTAAAGGTAAAAAGCAAAATTTGTAACTATAAATGGATTGTATCCTATTTCAAATATTTTTCTTATTTCCAATTTTCCAATTTTTGACTGTTGCAAATAAAACTTCTATGAAGAATTAGTCTTAAGTTCACATCTCTGCTCACAAGTTTAGGTGCTGACACACAGTAAGGGTACCTTTAGTTTCTTTTGTGAACTATTTATTTATGAAAAAAATAAAAGAGAATATCATAAAAATAATGAGTTTAACAATAATTAATATACTGTGTATATTATCTTCAAATATTTCAATTATATGAACTTCTTCTTATTTATATTCTATTTTGCTCTTTATTTGTGTATATATACATATTTCTTACATAAGAGAAACCATGTGATATTTAAGCTTATTACCTAGCTTATTCCACTTACTATTATGTTCTCAAGTTGCATCCATTTACCTATAAATGTCTCAAGTTTATCTTTTTTATGGCAGAGTAATACTCCGTTGTGTCTTAATATCACATTTTCTTTATTTGTTTACCTGTCGATGGACATAAGTGCCTTTCCCAAGATTTAGCTATTATAAATTGTGCAGCTTTAAATACAGGTGTGTATGTGTCACTGTAATATGCTGATTTTAATTCTTTTGGGAAGATGCTAGAAGGGGGATAACTGGGTCAAATGGAATTTCTAGTTTTAGTTTTTTGGGGAATCAGCATACTGATTTCCATAGAGACTGTACCAGTTTACATTACCAACAATGTAGAAGAGTCCTTTCCACCCCATCCTCAACAGCATTTGTTATTCATAGATTTTTTTTTTTTTCATGATAGTCATTCTTTCTGGGATAAGATATAGTTTTAATTTACATTTCTCTAAGGGCCAGTGATGTTGCACCATTTTTTTTTTTAATTTATTTATTGGATATTTGTATTTCTTCTGAGAAGTATATTCACTGCAGTGGCCCATTTTTCGATTGGGTCTTTTATTTAGAGGTGTCTAATATTTTTTAGTTCTTCATATAATCTAGATATTAGTCTTCTGTCTGAGTTATAGCTGGCAATACTTTTTCCCATTCCACAGATTGTCACGTCATTCTATTGGTTGTTTCCTTCACTGCACAGAAGCTGTTTAATTTGATATAATCCCATTTGTTGAGCCTCAGTATTATTTCTAGTGCCCCTGGAATTCTGTTCAGAAAGTCTTTGCTTACATTTATATCTTTAAGAGTTTACCTCTTTTATCTTTCAGCAGATTGTTTCTATTTTAACATTTAGATGTTTGAATCATTTTAGTTTTGTGTGATATATGGGTCTAGACTCTGCCTTCTACATGTGGATATCCAATTTTCCCAGAACCATTTATTATAGAGGCTGAGTATCTTTGTTTTTTAAGACACCTCCATTCTGTTTTCTGTTTTACAGAGTGACACATCACTCACGTTACACCAGTGTTGTGTTGGATGAGCAGTCCACTTTCTTTGACAGAATCTGGGAGTGTTCTTTTCAATTTTGATTGCTTTCGTGGTTGTGTACTTATCTATCATTAAAATCCTAATGACTAGTGGAGTTGAATATTTTTCATCTATTTATTTGACATCTGTGAATCCTCATTCACAAAATATCACTACACTAGGTTTTTTTTTTTTTTTTTTTTCCCTTGGTGCTGGGGATAGAATCACTACACATTTTTTCCTGATGTCTAAATGTTTTTTATAATGTTTGTTCTGAGTTTTGAAAGTTCTTTTTATAATGCATATAGTATAATAAATACATGATTAGCAAATGTTTTCTTTCAGGTGGTAGCTTTACTGTCATATTCTTAACAGGTTCTGTTACAAATAAAAATTGTTTTTTTTAGGTTTGATAAAGTTGAATTTATTTGTTTTCTTTTTATGAGTTGTGCTTTTGATAACATGTGTAAAAGTGTTTCCTCAAGCCCAAATCCCAAAGATTCCCCCTGTGTTATCTTGAAAATGTTCTGTAGTTTTATGTCCATTCATTTAAAGTCACAAGGATTTTCAGTTATGTTTATAAAGTATGAGGGTTTCTTTTTTTTTTTTTTTCCAAGTGTGAGGCTTTCATTTTAATTTTAATTTTCATTAGTCATGTTTGCAGTGTATAATGATTACATCACATCATCAGGAGTTTGTACAAGTACATAATATATTAATTCTTTTTACATCCCTTCTCCTCCTGTCTGTCACCTCTCCCTCTGTCACTGGGTTCCTTTCTTATTTGCCAAGAAAATGTGTGTTTTAAAACAAATTTTATTGTTTTGCTTATAGAGCACCAATTTTTGAAAATATTATTTCCTCCATTCACTTGTTTTTGTACCATGATAAAAAAAATCATTAATCTTATTTTATAGAACTAGTTTTGGCTACTCTCTTCTCTTCAATTGAACTGTGTTTTATCTATTGGCCAGTAACACTCAATCTTAATTGTTCTACCTGTATAAAATTGTTATACTTACTAAAACCTATGAAATTGATGTAACTATAATTTTTTTAATGGAGACAGATACTTGAATAAAGAGATTTCTTCATAAGCAATCTATTTTCTGCCTCACATGTGTGTCTGGCAACATTTTATTTGGGTTAGATCATTAAATTTCTAGCTTCTATATTTAATAAAATTGTGGGAATTATATGTGATAGTCATCTCTTCTTCAGATAGTTGAAGATGGGTACAGTGTTAGTTGATTTATGAAACAAATATTAAGGCGCATACATTATGTACACTATACTAAGTTTTAACATCGAATCAATGGGAAAATGATAATATTTGCTTCAATAAATGTGGAAATCTTTTGAAAAAATTAAACACTAAGAAAGGAGTCAAATAAATGGAGGGAAGAGAGGATTTCTGAAAAGACTCCTGCATGTCAACATCTTTGAAGTGTTATGAAAGCTAAGTAAAAACAAAAAAGAGGCCAAACTACATTGCTATGATTTATTCACTAGCTTTAAAAAAAATAAAATCATCGTATATGCTTATTGGAAAAAATAAGGCATATCTGACTCCTGGCTAAGGGAAATTCATAACTCAAGAGGCAAAATTCTACTACTAGATAACGTATATATGCAAAGTTATTTCTTAAGTGCATACAGAAATTTGTCACTTTTATGCTATAACTTGTTATAAGTAACTGTTTGCAGTAGGTAGCATTACTTTTCATTGCTCAGCTCTTACTATCGCAAATTTTTTGTTTCTACTCAGTTTATAGAAGTTAAAGCTTTCACTTAAAATGGACAATATGTGTACCCATAAGCTAAATAATCTATAAATCTACTCTTTCCTATAGTATAGGAAACATAAATGAACATTGTAAAATGAGGACACCAAGTGATACATTTTAGCCAGCAGAAGAAACCCTTTCAGTGTCAACATTATCTCACTCGTTGTATAAGGTTCTATTTTCACATAAATGTGAAAAGTCATTGTTTTAAACCAAATATTACTTTTGAAAGATGCATGATATTGAGACTTCTGGAAAGACTGTGAAGCAGAGAAAAGCAGAGTAAGAGCCTCTCCAAGATTTGTTGTCCAGACACTGGAATATAGCAATTTTGGGAAGAGAAGGAGGGAAGCGTGTTTTCAGAACCTAGCAGGGAGCTGAAGCTAGAGTTGAAGCCCACGGGGAAAGCAAAAGGAGAGACCAGCCCAGAAGAAGAAGGTGATAGACGGATGGAGCTTTCTCCCAAAGCTCGTGCTCGTGGCTCCAGCTCACATCTCCCAGCCTCAGCTTGCAGCCCCCAGGTTACAACCCCGGGGCACAGCCTGGGCTCACAGCCTTGGGTCACAGCAAGGCTCCTGGGAGCATCTTGTGGCTGGGATCACGGCAGCAGCACACAGCCGTGCGTGCCCCCCAGCACACAGCCCGGACAGCCCCGGATTGGCAGAGGGTTACAAATAACACTATAGGCCACGGTCAAAGAACTAAGGGCTGGCCAAATAGAAACCTCTCAGCCCCAATAAATTGAAGAGGGAAGATTTTGCAGCAGACTCATAATACAAAAACCAGCTACACCTGTAAGACATCTCTGAGGAAGTAGTCACTTCCAAAAGGTTCTCAAAACTAACAAAAAAAAGCTACCTGCCACAGGCAATTCATAAGCATCAACCCAGGAACTCAACTAAAGAATGAAAAATAGAAAATGAGAAGACACACAAATAAGATGCAACCCCATACCTCCAGCTCACCAAAAGCAAACCCAGGGGGTAATGAAGTGGAACAATCTGAAAGCTTCCCATGCAGACTCTTGGAAGCAGTAACAGCACAAGTAACAAAGCAGATGAGTGTGGCTCTAGAAAACATCAAAACAGAAGTGATTTCCAGAATGAAAGAAATGATCAGTGATTCTAGAACAGATACAGATAAAAAAATAGAAGAGCTTAGAAAAATGATGGAAACCATAAATGCCCAACACAGGAAAGAAATGGAATTTATGGAACAGATTCAAACATATGTCCAAAAGATTAAACATAACATTGAAAGTATTGGTAGTAGGATGAAACAATGTGAAGAGAGAATATCAGATATAGAAGACAAGATTGTGATTAATGATCGAGAAAAGAAAGAGTTCTTCAAAATGGTAAGGGACCATGAAAAATCAATACAACAGCTGCTAGATGACACGAAGAAAAATAACATCAGATTGATCAGAGTCAATAAAAGAGCAGGAGGTAGAACAAATCACATAAGAAACCTGTTCACAGAAATAATGGTAGAAAACTTCCCAAGTATGGAAAAATAACTGGACATACAGATAAGTGAGGCATACAGAACTCCAATTAGCCATGATCAACAAAAATCTACCCCAAGGCATAAAATAGTCAAATTTCCAGAAACTCAACACAAGAACAGAATATTGAAAACTGTTAGAGAAAACAAACAAATAACCTATCAAGGAAAGCCCATCAGAATCACAGCAGACTTCTCAACACAAACCCTCAAGTTAAGGAGAGCTTGGAGTGAAGTATTTCAAGCCCTAAAAGACAACAACTTTCAGCCCAAATTGATGTATCCTGCAAAACTGTCTTTCAAAATTGATGGAGAAGTAAGATACTTCCATGACAAAGAACACCTGAAGAGAGTCATGATCACCAAACCAGCACTCCAAAATATTCTGAAGGACATTCTGGAAAGAGAAAATAAGGACTACAACTCCAGGAATCACAACAGAATGAATCCTTCAGGCAAGGCGAGTAATTAAACAGAAGGGAAAACTCAGAAGCCAACAACAGGTAAAGAATATGAAAAGAATAAGTCAACATATGTCAGCTATAACTATCAATGTAAATGGTCTCACTCACCAATCAAAAGAATCAGACTGGCAGAATGGGTCAAAAAGCAAGACCCAGCAATATGCTGCATACAAGAAACACATTTAATTAAAAAAGAAATTCATAGACTGAAAGTGAAAGGATGGAAAACATGCAATAGGAACCCAGAAAAAAGCAGGGGTAGCCATTCTATTTGCAGACAGAGTGGATTTCAAGCCAAGACTCATTAAGAGAGACAAAGAAGGTCGCTACACCCTTGTAAAGGGAACAACCCAAGAATAAGAGATGGCAATCATAAATATATATGCACCTAATACAAGTGCGCCTTATTACACACAGCAAATATTGACAGACATGAAAAAACAAATATGCACCAATACAATTGTAATGAGGGACTTCAATATGCCACTGTCACAAATAGACAGATCAACTAGACAAAAAGTCAACAGGGAAATATCAGAACTAAACCAAACTCTTGAACAAATGTACCTAGTAGACATATTCAGAGTATTCCACCCCACAACATCAGAATACACATTCTTCTCAGCTGCACATGGGACTTTCTCCAAAATAGACCACATACTAGCTCATAGAACATGCTTAAGTAAATGCAAAGGAATCAAAATTATCCCATGCATACTGTCAGACCATAGCGCATTGGAACTGGAAATAAACAGCAAAAGGAACCACAAAAAATCCATAAACACATGGCAATTAAATAGCACATTCCTGAACAATCAGTGGGTCAGAGAAGAAATTAGAGAAGAAATTAGACAATTTCTGCAATTGAACGATAACACCAATACAACCTACCAAAATTCGTGGGACACAATGAAAGCAGTTCTATGAAGGAAATTTCTAGCATTGAATGCCCATATCAGAATAAGCACAAATAAACAACCTAATGTTGAACCTCAAGCTTCTAGGAAAAGAGCAACTCAAACCCAAAGCCTGTACAAGGGAGAATATTACAAAGATCAGAGCTGAAATTAACGCAATTGAAACTAAGAAAACAATACAAAGAATCAATGAATCAAAGAGTTGGTTCTTCGAAAAATAAAATAAAATTGACAAATGCTTAGCTAACCTTATTAAAAAAAAGGAAAGAAAAGACTCAAATTTATACAATTAGGAATAAAAAGGGTGAAATCACAACAGATCCTGCAGAAATCCAAAAGATCATCAGTACCTATTTTGAGAACCTGTGTTCTAATAAGATCGAAAATACAGAAGAAATAGACAGATTCCTAGATATATATGAATTACCAAAACTGGATCAAGAAGATATAAAAACTCTAAATAGCCCAATATTAGCCACTGAAATTGAAGAAGTAATTAAAACCCTGCAAATGAAGAAAAGCCCAGGTCCTGACAGATTCACTGCAGAACTCTACAAGAAATTTAGAGACGATTTAACGCCACTAATTCTGAAAATCTTTAAGGAAATTGAAACAGAAGCAATACTCCCAAATTCATTCCTGGAAGCAAGCATTACCTTTATACCAAAGCCAGAGAAGGATCCAAAAAAAAAAAAGAGAACTACAGCCCAATCTCATTGATGAACATAGATGCAAAAAATCCTCAATACAATACTGGCAAACAGAATGCAACAAGTTATCAAGAAGATTATACACTATGACCAAGTAGGATTCATTCCAGGGATGCAGGGATGGTTCAACATATGCAAATCAATAAATGTGATACACCATATCAACAGAGCCGAGGACAAAAACCATATGATCATCTCAGTAGATGCAGAAAAGGCATTTGACAAGGTCCAACACCCATTTATGATAAAAGGCCTGCAGAAAATTGGAATAGACAGTCTTTGTCTCAATCTGATAAAAGCCATCTATAACAAACCAGCAGCCAACATCATACTAAATGGTCAAAAACTAAAAGCTTTCACTCTAAAATCTGGAAAAAGACAAGGATGTCCGCTCTCACCACTCTTATTCAATATAGTTCTGGAAACATTAGCCAGAGCAATTAGACAAGAGAAAGGAATAAAAGGAATAAGGATAGGAAAAGAAGAAGTTAAATTAACATTATTTTCAGATTACATGATACTCTATATAGAGGACCCCAAAAACTCCACCAAAAGACTCTGTTTTAGTTACTTTTCTCTCGTTGTTGGGACAGAATACTCGACACCCAAAGTTAGGGGAAGAAAGGTTTATTAGCTCACAGTCTGCAGAAGTTTCAGTCTATAGTCCGCTGGGTCCGAGGCATGGAGGGCGTGTCAGACTGGCAGCCCGCCGGCCGCAAAGTAAAGTCAGGAAAATGCCAGGAATGTATGCAAATAAGCAATGCAAACAAGCAGCTAGTTAAGCTTCTTCCTGTATCTTTATCTAGGCTACCTGCCCCCAGGGTGGCCCGCACTCCCGCCCCCAATTTCAGTCTCACATCCTTGATCCCAGCAGAACAATGCCAAACCGATCAATGGATCAATTTAGTAATCACACACTCTAGATCCAGCTATCTCTTACCACATGAGGCTTTGGGGGGACATCTAGACACAAACCATAACAGACTCCTAGATTTAATAACCAAATTCAGCAGCATAGCTGGGTACAAAGTCAACACTCAGAAATCAAAAGCATTCCTGTACACAAACAATGGACTCATCAAGAGAGAAATTAGGGAAACAACAGCTTTCACAATAGCATCCAAAACATGAAGTACCTAGGAATCAATCTAGTAAAAAATCTATACAATGAAAACTACAGTACTTTGAAAAAGGAGATTGAAGAAGATATCAGAAAATGGAAAGATATCCCTTGCTCCTGGGTAGGAAGAACCAATATAGTGAAAATGGCCATACTCCCAAAACTGCTATACAGATTTAATGCA
>PVJO010031551.1:0-14185 GCA_004026905.1 Hystrix cristata
TACCAAATGTCAATTTTACCACATTGGGCTATCACAAAGAAGAAATACCAATATCACTTCCTCAAAGAAGTGTGCACCAAAAAAAATAATAAATAAATAATAATAATGATGATGATGATGATGATGATGATGACACCAGGATTGTGGCTGGAGGCAACTCTAAAGAGAGCCAGACTTTAAGATGGAGACACAATAGCCAGGCCTGCATGCCTCCCTAGACATAAATAGCAACTTGAGATTATGCTTTAATTAGTACCACATGGTTCAGTGGGCCCAGATAGGCATCAGACACATAGATGGATGGCCAGAACATCTGGATCCATACGCCCCTCCCTTCCCAAGAATGCTTTGTTCTTTCCATATACTCTTACTGAGAGACTAGCTTCCCTAGTGGATGAACATTAGCTAAGCAACTATGCTTGTAATTCTACACTTGATTATAGTTTGACTCATGTTGTACCCACATTGTGACCTTGCTGTATAAATTACCCCCGACAAAGAGCCTCGGTGGCCACCCACTCGAAACCTCTCCTGGAAATCCAGAAGTTATTTTTCTGCTCTTTATTTCCAATAAAACTCTCCTAACTCCCTCCTTTGTTTCAATTCTTCATTCCTCAGTGTTGTGAGACCATGAACTTAGCACATTTGATATCTAAAAGGTTGGAAGTTATATTTTCTCATATCAGCTTTATCAGGGAAACATCATTACTTGATCACTTGTCCCTCAGAAAGGTTTGCAGGGCAATAATTGACACATGCATATGTGAGACTATAAAAAATCTACATATTATTGAATGTTTTTGTGACCACAGTTCTTGAAATGTATTATTTTAATAAAATCCATTTTATTATTCACCTTGCTTACTCATCACAAATTTGTTATGAAGTCAAAAGGCTAAATGACCAAAATTTTTTTTAACTAGATTCTAAAGTTCTGACTCTTCTAACCTAGATATCCTAGCCATTTTTTAACCTTGATATATTAACAGTATTTTAACCTAAAAATGCTGGCGATAGAAATAGTCTAACCTTCCGGTTCAGGCCATCAGCTTCCAGCTTTCTTATTAGGAAGCAGCGAAGAGACAGAGAAGAAACGGGATAGGCACGTTGCCAAAGTGGTCTGAGTTATGAAAGGAAAAAGGAAATTGGTCGATTTTAGTCTACATAGGTTGACTTGGAAATGCAGAGTGCATAGATACCCCATGTCCCTGCATACCAAGGAAATAGTAGTTAGATTTTATAGTGTTACGATTTATTTACTCCACTCACATTTGGTAACAGAAGCATTGTTTTGCTCCAGGCTTATTGCTAAATAATACAGAAGATAGAAGGAAATGTAATAAGAAAGTTGAGAATGTGAAACATGTGGTGAGGTCAGGACACACACTTCCACATACCCACACAACACATGACTTTGTGGTTTCCTCTATCACTATGAACACAAGTGCCATTTCTATCACTATTATTAATTAGAATAAAAATTCTTAAAATTCACTGCACCATTCATCTGTAGAACTAAGTAGGATTATTCCAGGATTTCAGGACATTTTTTAAAGCCTACTTGATTAAAAGGCATTAACATTTGTGTTTTGCCAACACTGATTATACTGATTACTGGCAAGTGTTTTTGTGCTAACCAAGACCTAACAAAGGAGATGCAGAAAAGGATACTGAGCATAACACTCATGCATAAGGGTGCTCAGCACTACACGAAAGCTGTTGCTCCCTGACAAAGGACATTAACTCATGGTCTCAAGGAACTTTGTGGAGCTGGCATTTCATGACTGATTAGCAGAGAAGTTTTCAGAAGGCATTTACTGGATAACGTGAAGCTGGAAATCCTTCAAAGACTGAAGTTGAAGTTCTGATATTACTTACAGAATTTTCCCACAAATTCAGATTCTTTGAAATATCTTTCCGCAGTGACATTGCATGGAAAGAGTTAGCTGTGGTTTGAACCCTATCAAATATGAAGGTTCATTACCAAAAGCATCTTTGAAGGAAAATGTCAGCAGAATATCCAATGAACTCTTGCAAGGCACCCCAACACAGCTGGGAATCTGGAAACTCATGCTGTTTGTGATAAGAATTAGCACAAACAAAAGTTCTTTTTTTTTTTAAACAAAGCAAAACCAGAAGTAGTGACTTGCAAGTTTATATAGCAATCTTATCTCATTTAATTCAGGAGTACTTTTTGTTGACTCAGTGCTATTTTGTACAAACATCAAGTTAAATCAACAACTTTTTTGGTTCTCGTGATACTGTATGTAAAAGAGCCTATGAAGTGAGAAATGAAATTTTTAAGTTTTGAAATTAATACTCCAAGGTTAGGAAAATAAATCACTTGAAGAGTGTTTTGCTGCATCATTTAAACTTCATTCCTAATAATAATACTTGACTCCCAAAGCAAAGAAGCAGAAGCAGAAAGAAAAAGGAAACAGTGTGTTCCGAACAAAACTGAGTGCTGCTCAGATTAGGGGTTAGATCCATACACAATATTTATGCTTATCTCTACTTGAGATGGTACGGAAGAAATAAAAGATACGTAGAAAGGAGACAAAGAAATCACAACTAAAAATTACACTTTTAAGAAGACCACGACTTCCAAGGCCAAGTCAAAGTTACCCAAGGCGATCCTGATTGACTTTTCTTGGGTAATTTAGGCTCCATTCTTTCCAGACCCATCACACCCAGAATTCCTGCAGAATACTGAAAATCTATAAAGTGGCTTAATTGAGAAAGTAAAGAGCATGAACCTGATCCTAAGATACAGGAACATACTGAGAGAATTCAAAGAATGCTTAAATCATTCATCTGAAAAAATACATGCTACCTGTAATATGAATCCGTAACCGTCGGGGGGTGGACCATCTTTTCCTGGAGTTTCTGCCCCATCAAGAGAAGCATAAATGTTTCCAGTTCCAAGCAAAAATGTGCCTTTAAGAGCCCTTGAGGGTCCATACTATATTTCTTTGAGTATGTACTTTTAAATTCCTGCCTAATAAATACCTTTATGCCGCTTACTGATGCATCCTGAAAATTCTTTTTCTGCAATAGGAGTCAGCCAACCTACAAATGCATTCTACAGTTCAAGTGGGTTAGATTTCCTATCTACGCTTCAGGAGCCTCCTCATACCTTGTCCAGTGACATACCACAATCACTATTATTATTACTAATGTGCTACATTAGAATTAAGTAGTTTGCAAAGTGCTTTCATGTAACTTTTCTCTTGTTTACAGGAACCTCCTGATCCTGTGATATAGACAAAATGGGAAGTATTCAGATATGTTAAGTAGTTTAGTATCTATCATCATTATCCTCATCACCACCACCAACATCACCATCATCATTTAATGGTCAGTTACTATTTGCCAGACCCTGAACTAAATGTTTTATGTGGGTCACCTCATTCAATCCTCACAACAGCCCTATGGAATTAGTGTTATTATTATTATTTTTTTTTACAGATGAGAAAATATGGTTGGTTGGGAAATGGAATTAGAGGCTTATGAGTCCAAGTCAAGTGTTCTTTCCATGTTATATTAATAACAGAGTTTTAAAAGAACAAAGAGAATGCTAAAGTTTCCAGTTCATTTCATATCAGTTTCCTTTAGATAGAAATAAGGCAAGAAAAAGACCATGAAAAGAAAGTTAAATTCACATCCTCCTCCCCAAAAAACATTTAAAAATGCAATGGTCAAAATATTTGTAAATATTTTGGACTTGTGCAAATTCCCTTAAGATTACAATATCACCAGGCTTGCCACTGAATGCAAAATCTACTTATTTTGTTTTAGTCGTTGTTTGTTTGTTTTTTCAGTTATAGATTTTGAATTTATGGCCTTCACATTGAACTCCATCCCCAGACCCTTTTTATTTTTTGAGATAGGTTCTCAATAAGATGCTGAATTTCCCGGGGTGGGTTTGAACTTGTGATCCTCCTACATCAGTCTCCCATAATGCTGGGATTACAGGCATATGCCACCACCCCTGTCTGAAAAATTCTACTTTTAAACCTGCTGCTGACCAAACAAATAAATAAAGTTTTTTAAAACTTTTTTAAAAGCCTGACCATGTAGAGTGGCCTAGCATGACTGACTTCCAAACACCCTGGTTGTGGTCAGGTTTGTCTTTGGTTACATCAGATTCAATATCCACCCAGCACATACTTAATGAATATGTACTCCTTGTTTAGTGTCCAGGAAAATGAAGGGAAAAGGGAAACTTGTTGTGCTCCCCTTCTAAAGCTTGTTCTTATCTAGAGGCTAAGACAGATATAAGAGATGATAGTACAGTTAAATTTTACAACAGAAGATTTATCCTTGTCTTGGGAATTAGATGATAATTTCCTGAGGGGAGAAATGGCATTTAGACAAAACCTGAAGGAATGCTACTACTTACTATTTTGAGGAGATAGCATGAGGAGATAGCATGAGGACTCTCCCAATTGACCAACTTGGGAGAAACACATGTCTTCCATGAGCCAAAGGAGGTTTCCACTATCTGTTATAGGTTGGAGATCATGGAGGAGAGCAGTTACTATAGGAAGTCTGTCCTTAAAATATTTCCCTTACTCAGCCAGGAGTTTCCATATTCCTAAGAAACTACCTTAGAACTCTCTACCCTGAAAGGAGAGTGAATGAAGCACTGAGGAGATCTCAGCTAAATACAATTCCTCTGCATTAGGACAGAGACGGGGTATTCATTTAAGAGGACTTGAGGAGAGAAAGTAGAAATTGAGAGATTACAGGGGAAGAGATAGCAATTGAAAACATAAAAGCATAATTCAAGTGAACCAAAACTGGAGTAACAAAATTAAAATATATATACATATATATATATTATGTCGAGCTCTCTGATACCTGTATCTGGCAAGAAAAATTAACAACACAGTATTTCATATTTATTTATGCTGTATTTGGGACCATGAAGGAAGACTAGTAGTTAAGCTGATTTACTTTTCTGTGTTCTGCGTAGATTTATTAAGAATGTGAATGAGAAAGAAATATACTAGAATTCTTGATTATTTTCTTTGAGTGTCAGTTTCAAATTCATTTAAACAATCAGACTAGTAAGTGTGTTGGACTGATGAGGACACCAACCGACAGGATAAGGAAGCAGCCCAAAGACGCTAGGAAAGGAGGAAAAGGAGAGTTTTCTGCTCATGTGCTGAATATTCTGTCTAC
Source organism: Hystrix cristata (assembly GCA_004026905.1). Classification (NCBI taxonomy): domain Eukaryota; kingdom Metazoa; phylum Chordata; class Mammalia; order Rodentia; family Hystricidae; genus Hystrix; species Hystrix cristata. The sequence goes on from PVJO010031551.1 coordinate 5,188, forward strand.
CCAGAGATGCACATTAATCTTTGCTACTTCACATCGTGCCCCACAATCTGCCATGCACCATGGAACTTGCTCCACTTTCATGTGAGTGTGGTCAGTGGGAAGCTCCAACACTCTGGGGTGGGACAACCTGAGATCAGCGTACTTTACCATTCCTGTTGGTTTCCACTGGCCTGGCCACAACCTTAAAAAATGGCCTTTTATTAATCTCTCTTTTAGGCCTAAATTGAATGTGCCATCTCTTTCTTCATCATCCCCCAAGGTGGAAAAAGCCTAAGCAAATACAGGTGCAATGCAGTATTAGAACCAGCATGACAGATAATGTCAAGATGTACTTTTGAGATAATACGTTACTATAAGAAATCCACTTGAAAGCATCTTTGAGGTGTGTCCTTTGATTTTTCTCTCACACCAAGAAGAGAATAAAATAACCCCGTTCTGTGAGTAGCTAAGAAAAGAGACAACCAGGGACATCTTGGACAGTGATTGAGGACAACCCCTGAGAGATGGAAGATCTGGAGGAACTATTTGGGAAGAGTCCATAATAAGCACACTGTATTTTTCCTACAGCCTCCAAAAACAATAGACCTTCTAAATATCTACCTATGCAAATCTCCGGTACACTTTGCCCTCAACCTAGGTTTCAGTAAGTCAAGCCAGGATGGCTTCAGTGATCTCCCTCTTTTTTTCTAACAGTGGATATTTTACAAGAATACCTATTAATTTGGTAATGATTTCATTAAGTGTGGGACGTCCACCTGCTAATGATATAGGAAGAGACAAAAAATATTGTGTCTTTATTACTACTGTAGTAAAGTTTTACCAACTTTCTCTCGTTGTATGCACTACAGAAACACAAATTTAGCTAAGCAGTAAATACTAAGTGACTCTCTCTCTCTCCGATACATTTAAATCAATCATCAAATGTTTATTAACTAAATTTCTTAGATGAAAAATATATATTCTAATACTTGAGTAAACCTGCTCATTCTAATTTTTGCTCTCTTCTTGTGTTGCTCCTTAAATAGCAATGACAGCTAAATCGTTTTTTCTCAGCCCACGAGTAATGTGTTGGGCTTCCTTTTTAATGACAACAATCTTTCTATTGCCAAATGCTTCATGTCTTAAATAATGACTTAATTCTTGGCTGCAATTACAAGATAAGCTTTTTCTCATAATCTTTTCACAATGGACTTTCAACAGCTACTTTATAAAGGAAATTAAAATATCCATTTAACTTCAAGCTCATGCATCTGAAATTAGACAATCCATTTGTATAGTTAGAAGTGGTATTCATAAAGGGATAAAAGTTGGCTTTGATTTTCTTTAATATTTTATCTCTAAAAGAAAAAAAAGAAGGAAAATGTAACTGAAGTTGATGGACAATCAACAAATCCAATAGCAGGGTGGCAAAGCAACTCAGAATGGAAGACAGTAAATATATTTCTGTAACTAGAGTGTGCTAACTGCCAAATACACTCAGAAGAAACTTTATTTACCTTCCAGCATTTCTCAGTATCATTGATGTCCAGATAATATGGCTAAGAGTATATTTGATGAATAGCAGGATATAAATTACCAAACAATAAAAGCTGCAGTAGATAGGAGTTCTACACTGTGAGTGACATCTTCATTGTTCATGATAGACCACATGACAATAGACCTGTTGTAATAAAAGCAAGATGTCCTCAGGAATTAGCAAGAAACTAATTTCAGACAAAGTTTTTAGCTCAGTTTTTCCAAAATCCAGGCGGAGACTTTGCACAACCTGAAAGTAAACATCCCTGATGCCAGCATTGAAAAATACCAAACTCGAAACTTGTGAAGTGTCTGTCCCTGATCCTAGATTCCAGCTCCTTGGTCTCCCCCAAATATCTCCTTTTTCAATGTTGGGTAAATGGCTGCCAGTGTGGATGGTAGGTGGGATTTGCCCATGTTAAGGTTTTAAATCAAGAACATTCAAAAACTAAATGAGACTATGTATAAATCAAAGGTCACATCTGTGGGAAATATGGTTGCAAACAAAGAAAGCCAGTTGTATATCAGGAGACAAGTGATTCATAAATGTTTCTGGAAGGGGCTCACACAGATGGAGTCATGCACATATGCTATTTTTTTCCACTACAACTTTTGCCTAACACAGCATAAGTGATTGCAGACCTGATGAATATGCATTAAGATCTGAAGCAAATGTAGTGAACTTTCTGACTAAAAAAGCATTCATTCTACTTCCCTGTGCTATTTCCTACTCTGGCATCTAACCTTCAGTAGGCAAATTGGGGAGAATCTTTACTGAAATGTTTGGAGCCCTAACTCTAACCCCAAGCCTAAATGTTTGAGGCCCTTAATCCTAAACCAACACTCAAACTAACCCTAAACCTAACCCTAAGCCTAACTCTCAAGCCAGAGTATTGCTGTGCCCTAACACTAACCCTGAAAGTAACCCTAACCCTAACCCTAACCATTACCATAACTTTATGTTTAGAGGTATTCTAACCCTAAAAATAATGTCAAAGCATTTTGGTGCCCTAAAGCTAATGCTAACCCTCACCATAGCCTTAATCCTTACATTAACACTCAAGTCATAGTATTGGTATGCCCTAACCCTAATCCTAAAACTAGCATTAAACATAGGCCTAATGGAAAAATGTTGTGGTGCTCTAAACTTAACCCAAAAGTCAAAGAATTTTGCTGCACTCACAAAACACCAAGGCTCACACTAACATGAACATTTACCATAAGCGTAGCCCTAATCATTGGGGTGCCCAAAATTTACACCTAAAGACAAAGATTTATGGGGCCCTAACCATAACAGAAACAATTCCCATAATCCTAACTCTAACCCTAAATTTACATTTTGGTGTGCCCTAAACCTAGTCCTAATGCCAAAGTATTGGTTTGCCCTAATCCTAAATGCAAACCTACGCAGAAATCTAACACTAAACTTCACAGTAAGCCAAAACCTAACTCTAAGATTAAGGGTGCCCTAACCCTAACACTAAAGCCAAAGAGTTTAGGTGGCCTATACCTAAGGATGAACTTCAAATTTTTCCTAAAACTGACACTAATCCAGAATCCAAATGGTTGGTGTGCCCTAACTCTACACCTAATAATCAAATTGCCCCTAACCCTAACTTTAAATTTTCAGATGACCTAGACCTAACACTAAAGCCAAAGTATTTTGGTGCACTAACCCAAACCATAACCCTTACCGGAAGCCTAACACTAACCCTAATTCTGAAGTATATTTTGCTGTTCCCTAATCCAAACCCTAGCCCTAGCTCCAAGAGTTGGTGTCCCCTAAACATAACACTAAAGCCAAAGTATTTTGGTGCCCTAACCTGAACCCAAACCTTCACAATAAATCTAACCCTAGTCTTAACTCTGAAGACCAAATTTGTTCTGCCCTGCCCTAACAGTAACCCTAAAACTAGGATTTGGCATGCCCTACAAATAACACTAAGGCAAAGTATTTTGGTGCTCTGAACTCATCCCTAAACCTTACCCTAAAACAAACTCTAACTTTAACCCTGAAGACGAAGTATTGGTGTGCCGTATCCTTAACCCTATAAGGAGAACAAACATAAGGCTACTCTAACATTTGGTTTCCCCAAGTCTGTTCAGTAAAACAGAAGGATTTCAGTGACCTAACCCTAATGCTAACATTCAATCTAACCCGAAACCTAGTACTAACCATAACCATGAAGCCAAAGTATTGTTGGACCCTAATACTCAACCTGAAAATAATGCGAACACGAATTCTAACTCTACGTTTCAGAGTGTCCTAAACCTAACCCTAACCCTAACCCTAACCCGAATCCCTAATGCAAAAGTATTTCAGTGCCCTAAAACTAACCCTAATCCTCACCATAACCTCAATTCTTATGCTGACACTGAAGCCATACTCTTGGTGTGCAGTAAACCTATCCCTCTAATTCAACCTGCCCCTAATACTAACTCTAAGATTTTGGGTGCCCTAGCCCTAGCATTAAAGCCAAAGTATTTTGGTGCCCTAACTGGAACCCTAACTCTCACACTAACCCTAATCCTAACCCTAACCTCAAGTTAAATTTTGCTGTGCCCTCCCCCTAATACTAATGCTAACTCTAAAATTTGGTGTGCCCTACACATAACACTAAAGGCAAAGTATTTTGGTGCCCTGAATTTAACCCTAACCCTCATCCTTACACTAACCCTAGCCCTAACCCTGAAGACAAAGTATGGGTGGGCCATAACATTAAGCCTGAGACTAACCCTAATGTATGGATAACTCTAAATTTCGGTGTGCCCTAACCCTAACCCTAATACTAACAGTCAATCTAACCCTAAATTTAAAACTATCCTTAACCATGAAGACAAAGCATTACTAGGCCCTAACACTCACCCTGAAAATAAAGCTAACCCTAAATCTATCCCTACTTTTCAGGGTCTCCTAACTCTGTGCAAAAGTATTTCAGAGCACTAAAACTAATCCTAACCCTCAGTCTAATACTAACCCTAACCCTAATCCTGAAGACAAGGTAATGGTGTGCCCTATCCTTAACCCTAAAAGGAACACAAAGGCAAGGCTAACACTAACTTTTGGTATGCACTAGCCCTATCCCTAACACCGAAGTATTTGGGTGCCCCAATCCTAACTCTAAAACTCAAACTCGTCCTAAACCTAACCCTAACTCTAACACTAAAGCCAAAATTTTGCTGTGCTGTAACACTAACCTTCAAAGCAACCCTAAATCTAACCCAAAGTCTTGGAGTGTCCTAACACTAACACTATGCTGAAGTATTTTGGTGCTCCAAAACTAAGCTAAATCCTCAACATAATCTTACCCTTACGCCAACAGTGAAGCCACAATAATGGTGTGCCCTAACCCTAACCCTAATACTAGCACCAAATTTAAGCCTAATGGAAAGTTTTGGGGTTCCCTAAAGTTAAGCCTAATGCTGAAGTGTTTTGCAGCACTAAACAACCACTAAGTCTCTCCTAACACTAACCTTCACTGGAAGTGTAACTCTAATTATTAGGTTGCCTTCTCTTTAAACCTAAAAACATAGTGTTGTATGGTCTTAACCCTAACAGTTATACTACCCGTAATCCTAACTCTAACCCTAAATGCACATTTTGGTGAGTCCTAATCCTGATCCTCATGCCAAAGTTTTGGGGTGGCCTAAAAACACTATAACACTAAGCCTAAACCTAACACTCACCCTCACTGTAAGCCAAACCATAATTCTAAGATTTGGGATATGACAACCTAACACTAAAGACTAAGTGTTTAGGTACCCTATCCTTCACCCTAATCTGCAAACTAAACCTAAAATCCACCCTCATGCTGAATCTAATGAGTTTGTGTGCCCTAACCCTACCCCAAAAATCAACCTAGAGCTAATCCTGACTCTAAGTTTGTGGGTGCCCTAACTCTAACATGAAAGCCAAAGTATTTTGGAGCCCTAACCTGAACCTTAACCCTCACGCTAAGCCTATCCCTAACCTTAACCCTGAAGCCAAATTTTGTTCTGCCCTATCCTTGACCCTAATCCTAACTCTAAAATTTGGTGTCTTCTAAACATAACACTGAAGACAAAATATTCCAGTGCTCCAAATTTAACCTTAACCCTTACCCTAACACTAACACTAACCCTAACCCTGAAGACAAAGTATTGGTGCACACTATCCCTAACCCTAAGACAGAAAATAATGTAAGGCTAACTCTAACTTTTGGTGTGCTCTAGCTCTAATACTGAAGCCGAAGTATTTTGGTGGCCTAACTCTAACACTCAAACTTATCCTAAACACAACCCTAACCCTAACCATAAGGCCAAAGCATTGCTGTGCCCTAACACTGATCTTGAAAGTAACCCTAACCCTAACTGTACCTCTATGTTTCAGGGTGTCCTAACCCTAACACCGATGGCAAAGTATTTTGGTGCCTTAAAGCTAACCCTAACCTTAACCACAACCTTAATCTTTATGCTAACACTGAAGCATAGTATTGCTGTACCCTGACCCTAATCCTAATACTAGTCCTAAACCTAAGCCTAACACAAAGTTTTGGGATTCCATGAATTTAAACCTAATGCCAAAGTATTTTTGCAGCACTAACAAAACACTAAGCCTCACATTAACACTAGCCCTTACTGTAACCCTAATCATGGGGTTACCTTTACTTTACATCTAAAGACATAGTTTTGGTGACCCTAATCCTAATAATTACACTACCTATAATCCAGACTCTAACTCTACATATTGATGTGGCCTAATACTAATCCTAATCCCGAACTATTAAGTTGCCTTAACCCTAACCCTAACCCTAATGCTAAACCTAACACTAACCATCATTGTAAGCCAAAATCCAGCTCTGAGATTTGGGGTGCCCTAACACCAATAAGAATGTCTCCTATGTGCAAAACTCAACAGAAAAGAAACAGAAAAGAGAGACAAAAGAGCTGGGACTTCCGGGAAAATGGTGGAGCTAAGAGAAGCAGAGTAAGAGTCTCTCTGAGATTTGTTGTCCAGACACTGAAATATAGCAATTTCGGGAAGAGAAGGAGGGAAGTGTGTTCTCAGGACCCAGCAGGGAGCTGAAGCAAGAGTTGAAGCCCACAGGGAATGCAAAAGGAGAGACCAGCCCAGAAGAAGAAGGTGACAGACGGATAGCGCTTTCTCCCAGAGCTCCAGTTCGCAGCCCTGCCTCACAGCCATGGTTTGTGGTGGTGCCCGGGTCACGCCCTGGGTCACGGTCTGGGCTCACGGCCTCAGATAATGGTGCAGGTCACAGCAGCAGCTTGCAGCCCAGGTCACAGTCACAGTCCCCGCTCACAGCCTCTCTGTGCAGCCCAGCTCACCGCCCTAACTCAGCCCCAGCTCTCAGCGTGAGTGATGCAGTTTGGGCCTGCAGATGCATAGTGACTACTGGAGACCCCACAGACCTCCAAGGAAAGACACACAAACAGAGCGGACCAGTGGATACTGAAGACTGCAGTGGCTGGTGAGTTACCTGAGTCATCTGATCTCAGAGGGCCCCCAGGAGAGGGTGGCAATCAGCCGATCACCATCTTGGAAAGGGGCCAAGCTCAGAACTCAGACAAGCTGCTAGCGGCTTTTGGTGCTGGGGCAAGGCGGGGCAAGGAGGAGCAGAGTTCAAACTCAAGTTGGCAGAAGGCAAAGAAGCCAAGTTCAAACTGGCAGGGAACTGAGTCCAAGCCGCTGGGAGACACACAGTGTGTCTTCAGCTGAACAAACTGGATTTCAACCCCACAGCCAGTGATGAGGCTGAACTTCAATGGAATTGGTGAAGCCTTGCTGTTGAACTCATCTAGGAACACTCGCTACTCTGCTAAAATCTACTTCTGGGATTAATCAACAAGGACCCGGGTCTGTCTACTCTGTCTACCAGTGACAGCAGAGACACACCCGGAAGCAGACTTTTTTATTATTTTTTTTCATATTATTCTCCCTCTCTGCTCTTCTTTTTCTTTGCTGTTATTTTTTTGCTGTTATTTTTTAGTGACTTTCTAGTTCTTTGCTGTTGTTGTTGTTGTTGTTGTTGTTGTTGTTGTTGTTCTGGCTTTGCTTTTACTTCTTCCTTCTCTCCTTCCCTTCTATTGTATTTACCAGTACCCCAAAGTTCCCATAATTTCCCCCTGGCTTCCAACCTTGCTTCTCATCTCTTTCTTTTCTTCTATTTCTCTATCCTTTCCTCCTAATCTCTTTCGAATTTTCTCCACTGAGAGTAAAATCACCGTATTGAGGGCACATTTACTGCATACAAGTTTCTGGTTAATTTTGGATATTGTTATATAACCACAAATCTAATTCATAAGGTTTAAGGTGGCAGATCAATAGTTACTACAGTTTGTTATTTTCTAGACTGTGTCTGATGCTATTGTTGTTGCTGATTGTACTACTTTAGCCAAGGTGACAGAATTGTTCTACTCAGTTCTTCCTTGCATGCCACGACTGAGATTGGCAGAGGGTCACAAATAACAATATAGGGCACAGTCAAAGAACTAGGGGCTGGCCAAATAGACAGCAACTTCTCAGCCCCAATAAATTGAAGAGGCAAGATTTTGCAACAGACTCATAATACAAAAACCAGCTATACCTGTAAGACATCTCTGAGGAAGTAGTTACTTCCAAAAGGTTCTCAAAACAAAAAAAGCTACCTGCACAGGCAATTCATAAGCATCAACTCAGGAACTAAATGAAAGAAGAAAATATAGAAAATGAGAAGACACACAAATAAGATGCAACCCAATGCCTCCAGCTCACCAAAAGCAAACCCAGGGGGTAATGAAGTGGAGCAATCTGAAAGCTTCCCACTCAGACTCTTGGAAGCACTAACAGCAGAAGTAACAAAGCAGATGAATGAGGCTCTAGAAAACATCAAAACATAAATCATTTATAGATTGAAAGACATAATTGGTGACTGTAGAGCAGATACAGATAAAAAAAAATAGAAGAGCTTAGAAAAATGATGGAAACCATAACTGCCCAGCACAGGAAAGAAATGGAATCCATGAAACAGATTCAAACAGATGGCCAAGAGATTAAAAATTCCATTGAAATTATTGGCAGTAGAACACAACAATGTGAAGAGAGAATCCCAGATATAGAAGACAAGATTGTGATTAATTATCAAGAAAAGAAAGAGTTCTTCAGGAATAGATGGTCTTTATCTCAATCTGATAAAAGCCATCTATAACAAACCAACAGCCAACATCATACTAAATGGTAAAAAACTAAAAGCTTTCACTCTAAAATCCGGAACAAGATGAGAATGTCCGCTCTCACCACTCTTACTCAATATACTTCTGGAAACATTAGCCAGAGCAATTAGACAAGAGAAAGAAATAAAAGGAATAAGGATAGGAAAAGAAGAAGTAAAATTATCATTATTTGCAGAGGACATGATACTCTATAAAGAAGACCCCCAAAACTCCACCAAAAGACATGTAGATCTAATAACCAAATTCGGCAGCATATCTGGATACCAAGTCAACA
>PVJO010031552.1:0-14191 GCA_004026905.1 Hystrix cristata
TGGAACTACTTTTCTTTTTAAATTTCATTAAAGTACATGCTTTATGATGTTAGGAAACCACTTAGATGTGCTGACTGACATGGTATAAACATCAAATATTGCTTTTCTGTTATACAAACATTTCTTAGGTATGGATTCCTTGAGGCTATTCACTTTTTCTGATTCCTAAAAAATCTTAGATATTTAGCTGGGATATTGGCCTTCCGAAGTTAAAAACAATATAAGCTAATACATTCTCAAGAGGTAATTACTGCAAATATCTGTTTTATAAAGTTATCCCCCAAATTTTCTCTCTTCTCCACTTCCTGTCAAGAGTTTAGATGGAGAGTCAGTCTAATCAGCAACGTTTCTCTGGTTTTCTCTTCAGTGTTCTCCAAGGAACGCAGGCAGGTTATTTTCTCTTGGAAAAAGTCTCCTTTCCTGCCAACTTCCCCATCTCTTTAGCTGCAGCTCTTTCCCAGGATCACCAGGGGTTGTCTGACTGTTGGAAATAAGAATCCAAATTCATGGATCATTTTGTGAATTTAGAAAATGCCCCTGGGAAGAGTTCCATCCTCTGTTTCGTCCATGATCCCTGAAGGCAAATGGCAGAACTAGGGCTGTCTTGGGAGCTGGTTGTGCGAAAACAGTGGGCTAGGTGTGTTTATGATAATAGAAGTCGATGTTTATAAAGCACCTCACTTAAAACTCTCATGGATAATTTTTCTTTTAAAAAAATGGTGGAGTTAACGGCATTGGGCTAGAGTAAAGTAAATGTACATGATGTCATGAAATTAGGACGTGCAGCTTTAGCAAATAACAATAAGTGCTAGCTTTAGTCTTCTCTCCTTCCTGTTGGGAACAGAAGCTATTTAGCCTACTTCTTGTGACAAAACATCTGTACGTTATCTTTCACTACAGAATGCAGGGCTTACTGTTTAGAAAGCTATTTTTTCCTTCACGTGTTACTGTGATCCTGCAAGCTTCAGGAATCCCGGTTAGGGTGACGAAAGAATAGCTCAGTGCTGGTAAATTATAATGAAACAAGGACAGACTTTAAATAGCAAAATGTCGGTATTTTGTTTCTGGGAAAGGATGCCTATTCAAGGTTACTCTGACCTATGAATGTGGCATAATTATAGAGCATCAAGAGAGTTTTCTGGCCAAGTCCGATTTAGGGTCCTATGCTAAATGGTCCTCCTAATGGGGTGAAGCAGGGTTTCTGGATTCGTGATGCATGAAGGAGTATACAGTCAGGATAGGGCAGTCTGCAAGATTCAGTCTTTTAGTTACATCCTTTAAATCAGCTGTTGGCCAGACCACAGAATTCTGTAATGAGCTTAGATGGGAACCGAGATTGCACATACATATATATATATATATATATATATATATACACACTCCATATGGTGCTGATAACTAAGAGAATTTCATAAAATCCTAACAGGTGCCATTAAAATATAAAGTATTTTTGCATATCTTTTTAAAATTATGCAGCATTCTCACTACACTTACAGACATTAAAATGGTCCTTTCCTTTTTCACAGGAATGCGCAACACATTTTTTGATTATTCATAGAATCCTTGTTGCTCATCCAAAGTATTAAATTTTCTTTTAAAAATTTATAGATGCATGAGATATTTTCCTCTATTTTAAAAAATGAGTCTGGAGGAGGGCTTTTCATTTGCTCAGGGTTTCTTCCTCTTTATGTGAAATCCCTAGTGCTAATTGTCTTTGATCTGTCCTGCTGTCTGACTGGTCCCGGAAGTTTTAAACTTTTCCTCAGGCTGATGTAAGACTCACTCAGTTATGACAGTGAGATATGCATATTTCATCAAGAGAAACGGACCACTACTTACTTAGATGTCCCTTTCTACCTGCTGTGACATCCAGACACCAGGTTTTCCTGTTTCTTTGAAGTATTCCTTCTCCCTTGATTTGGGAAAGCGGGAGATAAATGACGGCTAAGCATCGCGTACTTACATAGGTTTGCTCCTTGGTGCTGTTTCTTGAAAGGCTGTGTTTTTACAACTGTGTGTCACAGTGGAACAGCTCTACATTTTAAATCTGTTTTACCAGAAGTTTGACTTTCTTCTGTTTCTCCATCAAGAATGATTCTTTGTCAAGTACAAGTATGAAGCTGCCCCGGTCCCAGATCATTTTAGAAAGATCAACAGGAAGTGACATTTTTCAAGTATTAGATGTGCTCCAAGGAGACTGGCAACTTCTCTAGGGCGAAGATGGTGAAAGCTAGCGAGTGGAATGCTCTCTGGAGGGAGGGAAAGAGGAGCCCAGTAATTGAGGGGCTCTCCAAATCCAGCTGTGGCTTCAAGCAAGAGGAAGCAAAACAGAGTTGTAGTGTGGCTCTTTGGACACTCGGTGTGGAAATGCCAGTATCTTTTCAGTTTAAAAAGATAAAATGACTACATTAAAATAACCTACACTTACTTGGAGAATTTTGTCATCTCCAAGTGAATCTGGAGGTTTTCCTTATCTGGAGTGGTTAAAAGAAAAAAATCAAAGCCACGAAAACATGAGGTGTTAGCCTGTTTTCTGTCATTAGGGCCTGAGGGTGAGTAATTTATGAAGAAAAGAATGAATCCATTCCCAAAAGACCTAACTCACTCCCACTAGACCTACCCCATCTCCAGGAAATCTAACGCAATTTTTTGAGAAGAGACATTAGTCCATTCATTAGGGTGGTGCACCCATGACCTGGTCACTTCCCACTGAGTCCCACCTCTTCCAGGCCACCACGTCTCAGTACTGTTACTCTGGGGATCGAGCTTCCCGCTCATGAATCTTCAGGGGACAAACAATATCCAAACCACAGCATATACTTTAGCAAACAGCTGGGCAGGTAAATGGATAAAATGATTAAAAATTCAGACATTTTCCCCTGACTGGTAAGCAATACCATGATATCTGGGATTTAAAGGGGAACTCTGATATAAAAACTCAACCGAATTACCTTGACTTTGAAAGTAGATTTTCTAAGGTGAAAACGAAGTCCTTTGGGTCTTGGTGGGCTTGCTGATTCAGCTACTACAAAGCTGTTGGTGACTACACTTCTTAGCTTGTAATGCACTTAGAAGGGGATCAATAATCCTGACTTTGAGAAATATAAGTCTTCCCCTAACCCCTGTCCTCCTTGGCCAAATAAATAAGTAAAATAAAAATTGGTCTTTTGGCAATCTAAATACATGTAGTTCTTTTCGGTGTTTCATTAATTTGTTTTAAGAGGCAGAATGCTGACATAAGATGATGGTATAATTTTCCTCTACAATTCATTTCATATTTGGAAGGAAAATAAGAGACTCTCCTTTGAGTCTGTTAGTACAATATTTAAAAATGAGACTGAACATGGACATTTCTTTTCATTTTCACCACTTCGCCTTCTGAAAATGTGGAGACATCTTTATTCTATCAGTCTAGGCTTTTTCCCTATCTACTGTGGCCTCACTGATTTTATTTGATGTTAGAATGATGATTATCATAATACAAAATAGTACCACCTAAGACTTGTTAAGTGCTTACTTTTGACCAACACTGTGTTAAGTGATTAACATGGATTATCTCTTTAAGCTTGATAAGAACTCTACTTGACAGGAACTATCATTATTCACATCTAACAGGGAAAGAAGTCCAGGGTCAAGGAAATTACAAAAATGATGAAGGTTATTTACAGGACAAGGTGGACTCGAGTTGGATTTGAATCCACACAGGTAGATTCCAGAGGCAGAGGTCCCAACCACTGCACTATCTCACAGCTTTGAATTGGTGCAGCATATAATCTTTAAATGGCATTTTATTCCATTGCATTTGAGCATAGCAGCTAGGATGAGGCTGAGTGGGATTTTGCCAGCTCTGGAACCAGCATTAATGAGTGGATAATGACAATTGGTAATGAGCACAAAGCCAGGCTTAGCAATGTTGGCTTCTGCTTGCTTTGCAATTACAATGCTTTTTGCAAAATTATAGGCAAAGTGCTTGGAAATAACCGTTCTCTGATGCAGAAAAAATTTCCCTCCTATCTTGTTTATAGCGTTAATTAGCTTAGAAAGCCCTTTGAGACTAGATAGAACAGGGGATGAAATTCAGCTCAATCTCATCCCCCAAATCGAGTCAGTTAAATCTCAGTTTTAACACCACCTCACTTCAAGAGTATTTGAGGTGAAACTTTGAAGAGAAAACCACTCGAAGTACATAGTAACTTTTTTTTTTTTTTTTTTTTTTTTGTGGTGCTGAGGATTGAACTCAGGTCCTTGTGCTTGCAAGGCAAGTACTCTAATCACTGAGCTAAATCCCCAACCCCCATAGTAATTTTTTATTTGTGCTGTTTTTGACATCATCACCATCTCATCAACATCTTTGCATCTTTATCATCCCCACTGTCATCTCTACAGAGTGTTCTACTAAGAAGTTGAGTCCATAGGTGGAGAAATTGTGTAATATGTGGCATGTTGTAGATGCTAAATAAAAATTTATTGAATAACTGTGGAATAAACCAAGGAGACTTTGAACACCTCTTACATGATGAGCACTCTGCGAAGTGCTATCAATTAAAGATCACACTTAATCATCACTACCATCCTACAAGTAGATCCTGCTACTATCCCCACATTATAAATGATGAAACTGAGATGCAGAGAAATGAAGCAACTTCCCCAATTTTACTCAACTAGTGTGTGGGAGAATCCAGATTTAACCTCAAATCTGTTTATATCAAGAGCCCATGATGCTATACTAATTAGTGTTATCACTGCACAGGTCATTTTTCTTGTAACTCTTCTAGAAAGGGAAGCTTGCACTTAGTTGATTTGGGTGCCTAAAGGAAAAGAGACCCTGGCATTCCAGTTTGCAGAACTGGATGCAATTACTGCTACCTCTGTGCTTTAAAAGTCTTTACAATTTCTACTCAGAGTGTGATGTGCCATGATAAACGTTAGCGGTAGCTTAAAATCTTCCTCTTGGGCATAATCCCAATGCTGTTTCTGGGAAAATTTTCTGCTAAAGGAAATCAGTAATAGTCACTCCTCAGGGACGGGTTCCACATGCAGACCATTTTCAGAATAGGAATCTCAGAGATATAGACAGTAAAATGTGTCTACTAAAAATGCATAGTGAAGAGGATGCCATTCTGCTCAAAGACACTATGAAAACCCCACTGCAATTGCTTTCAGTGTTGCCCCTTCACTCCAGCTACTTTCACATGCATCTGTATTTAATTTTCTCCTGTAAACTCCTTGGGCTCACATATATCTAAGGCTGATTCTGGAGAGGCAGCCAAGCTGCTTTCTCTCACCTAATTAAAAAGAACTCGTAGGTAATAGAGAGATACTTTCTCAGTTGTCGTGATTGCTTATCCAGTTAGCTAGAAAACTCTTGCTTCTTCTGCGCACTGACACAACTTTACATCCTTTGATTTGGATTTCACAGCGATTCTCTTAATTCTTTAAACTTTTTGTGGGTATAAAAGTTATACAGAAGTCACTGAATTTGTAGAAGTACTGAAAATGCGTGCTTTTAGCATCACACACATCCTTTCCTGGGGTACACACACGAGCTCTTGCTTCTATGTATTTTTTATTACATTCCTACACATGAATAATTCCATGGATAGAATTTTTATGAATCTCTCACTATATATTTACAGAAAAGTAGGAAAGACTGTGCTATGAAGGAAAGTAACGACATTCTGAATTTGAGGTAGGAGGCTGGAGTTATCGTCAAGAAACTTTACCCACAAGAGGAAGAACATACACTCTTCCTCAATTGTGATTATCTAACATTTTCTGTGGTAAATATCTAATTTTAAATCATCCATCTGGAACCTTGTAGCTGACTCTGAATTTTATAGTTTTCCAGCTGCTACCTTTCATTGATGTCATTTTCCTTCACTGAAATGGTAGCAACGATAATGAAATACTTCTTTGGTTAAGTCCTTGTGTTCGATGTCTATCTCTTGCCTACTCTCAACCTTGGAAGTTCCTGGTGAAGAGCTGTTTACCACTGTGAGCTAATGGCTAGTGTTGGCTCCGGAACTTAGCAGATGTCTGAGGCTGGATCCCCAGAAGCAGAGTCTGAGGCGGGGTCCCTTGTGTGGGTGAATTTGAGGACATGTTGTCTGGAGAAGAGCAATGAGTGACGCGTGGCCTTGGGTGGAGGTGACCTTTAGCCTGATCCTGCAGGGATCGTGGAGCTAGTCCCACAATAGGGTGAGGGTCTCCTGCACCTTCATGTTATTCCTTAGCCCTGGGCCTTCCTCACCCCCTGAAGGATGAGGTTTTATTGGCATCTTCTGGGCAATTCTTGATGCCCAGAATTTGTGGACAGCGGCCGCGAGGAGATAAGTGCATCTCTACCAGATAGCTCTGCCTCCTCTCTCTGTTGTGCTCCTGGATACCATCTGCTTGTTTGTGGCTTCGCTGCTTTTTTCCCCTGGATTCTTCTTGGTTTCTGTTCTTGTTTATTCAACACGATCATCCAACTTGACTCAGCTGAATTTCATTGCTTCTCTTTAAATCATGACTTTTACTCTATTACTTCTTGCTACAGTCTTTATAATTTTCCTGACAGCACACTTTTAAATTATTCAAAGAACTCGTTCAAATAGGAAGGGGAACAAAGGAAGGGAAAAGGAATGGAGGGACAAGAGAAAAAAGACTAGAAGGAAAAAATGGAAACTTTTGTAAATAGGGAGGGAGGAGGGGTTGAAGGGAGGGGAGGGTAAATGGGAAAAAAAGAAGCTGCAAGGTATGTTGTGTATTGGTACAAATCCCCTATGATGACTGTTATCACTATGTATATCTAAAATTACCAATAAAATAAAATTTAAAAATTTAGATTTAAGAAAAGCTGTGTGCTTTGAAGATTATCAGAAATGAGATAAAAGAGAGACTTCAAGTAGAATCGACACAAAGAATTTTGAAAAGACAGCACAACCAAAAACCACTGTAAAACGATGGATGTAAACAGACTATACCAGCAACTCAGAACAATAATGGATTAATTTTTGTGGACTCAAATTCAATGTGATCAAAAAATAAATTCATACAACTTTAAAAAAGTTATTCAAAAGAGATAAAAACTGAGTTGACCAGTTTCAATCCAAGGGAGATGATCATTGTTCCTTCCTTTATTCAGTCACTAATTTAACACAGGTTTATTGAGTGCCTGTAGTAAATTAGGCACTATGCTGAGTATTAAGGGTACAGGGGTGAATAAAACTAAATGTGGTCCTTGACTTAATAGAGCATAGAGTTAGGTAGGCAGAATTCTAATGACTAGACATATGTTTAGAAGAGGGTTTTGGGCTTGGCTCAGAAATGTCAACATCTCCACCCCAGCAGTTCTCTTGGATGTTCTTTCTAAAATCCTCTGATGCTAGATATCGTGTCTTGATTTTGGTATTTGGTTCACTCTTGTCCCTTTCCTTCAGGTTCTATATCATTCTGGGTCTCTTGCATACTTCTTCTATATCACTATATCTTCTATATCACATTCCAGGAAAAATAAATGCTAAGTGAGTGATAACACCTTCATTTATTTTTTTATTTTTTATGATACCAAGGATTGAACCCAAGGCCTTCACTGCTGAGCTATATCTCAGCTCTTTTTGAAATAGTTTATTTTGAGACAGGATATTGCTAAGTCTCCAAGTTGCCCTGGCTGGACTGGAACTTGTAAGCCTCCTGCCTCAGCCTCCCAGAGTGCTGGGATTACAGGCACGCACCACTACATCCGGTTAGAACTGCTTTATTTTTGATGCAGAGCTTATATCACAGAGTCAAATCATCCTCCTTCAAGACTTGTAAACAAGACCATCAGTAATTATTTTCAAGTATACTTTTAGTCACTAAAGGGATAGATTAGTTTGCATAGCCCAAAGGGCTCAGTAATAGAATTTTCACACGTCGTAGGGTTGAATCAACAAGAATTTATTATTAAAAGACCATTATGTATTGACAATGTGAGGTGTAGTAATTGATTCCATAATATTTGTGTTCTTTAAAAAAGTAATTGAGTATATAATTTTGCTGGTGCAAATTTTGGTTATCTCATCACTAATTCAAACACACACGCACACACACACACACACGCACACTCATGTGAAAACTCCCTCTCAGTGACTGACTTTTCAGGGCAGTGAATAGATGTCTTGGTTCTCATATACTAAAAGTCTTCAATTACTTGGAGTTTAAATTGTATGTCTTTCTACTTACTTCTCTCAAAATTAACATTCCATGTGTTTCTTCATGATTCTTTTGAGAGGGTGCTTGTGGTGCATGGAAGACTATATTCCAAATTTCTAATTCGAGAGACAGTATTATGAGAGAGCTTTACATTCACACATTTAAGAAGATTCTTCATTAAAAGCACATTGCTAAGCCCACATGTGTTTGATCTGTTGGAAAGTAATTCATGGGAGTGAGCTTAAGTAAAAACTGGTGAGACAGTGAAAGTCACTGATACATATTCCAAGAAAAATGTACCAGTAAGAAACTAGAAAATTGGGTCCTAAATCAATCAATAAGTTTTAATAAATAACATAGCAGACTTTTTTTGTTTCTGTATTTTTTTAAAACAAAAACATACATCATACATAACAGATATTTTAAATGGAATTATTGATATACGAGGTAGGAAACTGTTGATATTTGTGTTTCTGGAGTTTGAGAGTATTTCCAAGCCAAGAAACTCTAAGTTTTAATACCATTAAATTAGTATCATATTCTATAGCAGTGATGCCTTTCAATGATACAAAGAGCCTGCTATGGCATGTGTGTCAAATGTTTGCCACCTGTGGTCTATAGGGGATTGAAAAAGCTGGAAATTTGCTTTCTATTTTCCCTGGTAAGTTCAAATGACTGAATAGTTATACACTAACCTTTAATAACTGTATATAAGCTCACTTTTTACCTTATGGATTTATTCTGTCTAGCAAAAACAAAGAAGGGTGGAACCTAGTCCTGATGATGCCACAAAAGAAATGCTTGGTCTTGGACAATTACTTCTGCTTCTTTGACCTTATTTTTCCCTGATGTGAAATGCGTATGTTTGTATAGAACAGTGATTTTCAATTTCTGTTGAGATTAACAATCATTTAAAGAACTTGCCAGCATGGACTTGCCTGAATTCTGATCTAGTAGCTTAAGCACACTCTGAACTACGAGCATCTGAGGCCATCTAGCCTGTTTCCTCTTTGAGTAGGGATAAACCTCTAGCTAGTCCAGGGCCAAGCCTCCCTTGTGCACTACACATTTCCTAACCACAGGAAAGGACGCAGAAAATAATCCTCTGATTTTCATACATATTATCGTTTCCCACCTCTCTGCAGACTGGAATTTCCTGTACACAAATACGGCTTTTCTTCTATCTTGAAACTGTTCCTCTGGATTTTACTTTTCCCTCTATTTACTAAGCTATTTATTTCCTGTCCTTTACTATAGTAACACTACACAGTAGTTCCAGATATTTTACCTCTGACCGTCTCCATTATAGTCTACCTTGAGGAAAACTGCATTAGGAATAACATTATTTCAGTCAAATAATGGTAAGATTAGCTAATATTTACTGCATGCTTGTTATAGTGAATTTTCCGAGTGCTTTTTCCCCTATTAATCCCTTTAATCCTAGGAAGTCAGTAATTTCCTTTGGCTGTTGACTCTGATTAACTCTTAAGGTTAAAGTTTGACTCTTCAAGATCAACTTTAAAATAAGATCTCATTAACCAGGTGTGATGTCACATGCTGTAATCCCAGCATTTGGGAGGCAGAGGCAGGAGGATTGCCATGAGTTCGAGGCCAGCCTAAATTAGAGAGTGAGACCCTCTCTCAACACCCCCCAAAACCCCCAAAAACAACAACAAAAAAACTCACTAAGTTGAGAATGAGATTGTTAAACTGATAAATTTATCTTGAGGTCAGTGGTAGGCTGTCCCCTTCTTATTATTCCACAACATCTGTGAAATCTCTCTCTCTTTTCAACTTTATGATTTAGAGCAGTTTTAGTTGAACAGCAAAATTGAGCCACAAGTGTAGAGAGTTCCCATGTACACCCAGCAGCTGCTGGATCTTATGGCAATAGTGTTTCTTTTTGTCAGAGGCTGCCAAACTGTCTTTCGAAGTGGCTTTGCCTTTTGTCATTTCCACCACAATGGATGTTCTTATTGTCCATGTTTATCTGTATTTAATATTGTCAGTTTGGGAATTTGATTATTTTAATAGGTATATAGTGGCACCTCATAGCTGTTTTAACTTGAAATTTATTATCGGCATCTGATGTTGAACATCTTTTCATATTGCTATGAACCTTCTTTTTAGAACTTGCCTCGAGGAAGGTGTGCAGTTCTTTCCATGTGGTTGCATGCGAGCCACAGTCGTATCATTTAGCATACCGTACGCTCGTGTGGGATCTCGCTATACCCCTCACGGGGTGAAGTCTAATTTCCCTCCTCGACTCTCTGGGCAGGTTTGTGACTGATAACCAACAGGAAGTACTGGAAATGATGCTGCACGACTTCTCAGCTAGGCTAGGTTTTTTTTTTGTGACATAAAAGGAATCTCTTTTCCTTCCATATCTGGGCCACACTGCAGCCTTTGCCTTCTTTCATCTGAAATACCCACTTGAAATCCTTTCAGCTGCCACACAACTGGGTTGATTGCCTTGAGGCTTCCTTTTCACAAGGACGCCCCAACTAGCACATGGAAAGCCCGCTCCTCAAAGCCCTGAAACTGCACAAAGACAGCGAGACGTCAGCTTTGAGTTGCTCCCGTGCCCTGTTGTTGCAACTGCAACCACTGTCTGCATCCTCAGAGAACCCTGAACCTAAATCTTCTGTCTGAGACTTTTCGGAATGGCTGGCCAATAAGACATAATAAGAGACTGCGTGGTGGTTATATTTTTAAGCCACTAAGTTTTGGGGTCTTTTATTACACAACAATAGATAATTAGAAAAACTTTATTCCTGCATTGTTAAATTTTCAAATTGCTATTATAAGCATTTTTGAATTAAATTTTCTTATTTTTGGCTCTACAATAATCCTTATATTCTGAAGTTTTATGTGTTATGCAACCTATGTATTTGTCCATTATATAGTGTAATGATACATCTAAACCCTTTTTCACTTGCCAAATTTGGATTTTCATCTCTCAACTAATGAATATACAATTTAAGCTATTTTAAAATGCTGACTTACCTGCTTGCCTTGACAGCTCCTAGTTCAATTTTGCAATATGAACATTTATGGAAATACTTGATATTTATTGCATTCTTACCATTTTTGGAAAAGTGAATGGAAAAAATGAAAACGCTAATGCTAGTGATAAAAAACAGATCTCCTAAAATTAATTGCAATTGGGACAATAATGGAAATAGACTTGCCAACAGCTCAAACCATCCTCAACTGAGTACTTATTATCTATATGCAACTGTGTTAAATAGTGAAGGAAATGAAAAAAATTAAAACATATATATATATATGAACTATTGGAAATATGCCAGTAAAGAGTGTGTCCAAAAGCTGAATTGAAATGAAGGATTTTATAATTATGACTCAGGGCTCAGTAGAATTATTAGTCTATTCAGTTACAATTAGTTCCAGTAGTAGGTGAAGGTGTGGTAAAGATTTTTACCAAATAGCTATGCTCCTGAATCCCTAGAGGAAGAAGACCCTTATTTGAGATAATGACACAACAGTGAATAAAAAACACTGTTGTGCTTCCAATAAGGATATGCTTGAATATCTGAATAGAAATATGCAGATAAATGTGTTTGCATTGTCAAGTGTGTATAATGCTAGTGCTGAGATAATATTTCTTTCTGTAAAACTAATTGTTTGCAAATGCTAAGCCTATGAAATAAGGCTGATTTAGTGATTTTAAAAAATGCAAAATTGGCTGACAAATGAAATGCATAAAGGGCTAATTCTTCCTTGAATGAAAATGAGTTGCTTTGCCAGAAGGAAAGTTAAACATTGTTTTTTAAGAAAATAATTTTATGTAATTTTGAAAGTAGACTTTACAAGCAAAAAAGGGATTAGAATGAAGGGCTGGGAAGTTGATTTAAAAACTCAAGAAAGAAAAACATGGAAAGATATTTCATGAAAACTGGTTCTTAAGTTTAATTTAATGTAGTTTTTTTCTCTTAAAAATCACCAACAGTAAAATAATTTAATGACATAGAGCAAAAGTCAGTGCTCCTTTAAACCTGTATGTTGTGGGTACATGGATGAAACGTGGCTGCCATGTGTTTAAGACGGCAGTTTTAGGCTTCCCTAATTCTTCTTTTGACATATGAAATGAGGAATTCTGTCTAGTGCATATCAGCTGTCTTTCCATTGTTCAATAATTCATTGATTACACAAGCCACCATAGCAGGAGAGAAGAGTGAAGTGTTGAACAAGGTTTATGGGGGCTGTTGTTTCAGCCTGGCCTCCTGCACCAGGCTCCGGCAGAGCAAACCAAGCCAGAATGGAATCCCTTGTGCTAAGTCCCAGACAGTCCACTGAGCTTTGAGAAGGGCTGGTTTTCCTAAACAACAGAACAGGCCTGTTAACCTGAGTTAGCACCATAAAGAAGTCCTTTCTGTTTCAATCCCATAAGAAGAGAAATTTTGCAGTTTACTTTTTTCCTTTGTCCCTGCTTTCTTCAGTTCCAGACTATAAAACTAACTTCATCTGCTTAACTACTTGGAGGGTTGCCTCATCCTAGAATTGCACATAAAATTCAACTGAATCTTTAAGTTGAATTTGTTGTAATTTTGTCTTTTGACGTAAGTATAATGTAAGGATTAAAAAAAAATGGTGTTTGTGGTCAGTGAGCTTGGGTATAAATTCTGGCTCTGCCGGGAACAAGCTGTCTGACTGTGGGGAGTTTATTTCATCTACCAAAATGTAAAATGAATATCACATTGTTTATACTCACTTCATCAGGGTTTAGATGTGGAAAATGCTTAGCGGAGTGTATGGTACCTAGTAGGGACACAAGTAAATGTTCTTTGTTATTAAAGTACAATGATACATAGAGCAATAAATGAAAGCCATGCCCCACTTTACTTCTGTGAGGGAGTTCTGTGAGGGAGATGAGGTAGATACAAAAATGACTATAATTTCCCCCCACTATTGACTTAATTTTAGTCACATTCACAGGTATGAGGCCTGCCAGGCTTTGGCTTTATTGTGCCAATAATTTGTGAAAGTGGAAAAGGCTAGATATACCTTCTAGAAACTACACATTTACAATAAATCGTATGGCAAAATCTTTGACTGTGTACATTGAGTATTATAAATTTTCAGTCATGGAAGTACTTCCAAATATTACTTATATAAAATGATACTTCAGAGATATGCACATGTGATATGACATTCAACATGAGCGTGGGGTTTAGTGCGAGCCAAAACTAAGAAGGAAAGAAAAATGGGAGGCCGTGTAGAATGATGGAGAAAAATCACTGCGCCCAAAATCTGAAGACCATGCGTGAGTTGAGGAAGTGAACTGCTGCCTTTCCATATTGTGTTCTGAGTTCTAGACAACTGACTTATAAATATATTTAGAAACCCAAAACTACTTGAATAAGGCTGGTATGGGACTTATGGTAGCTTTAGGAGTGCTCCGAGTGTTCCAGAAAATGTTCAGATTTCTGACTAGAGGTTTGAAAATATTACCAGTGCTTTTCTATTTGGAGGAGAACTGAAAGAATCAAGAACACAGTATCTGCAGCCACAATGGCAGCTTTTTTGAGTGAACTGCTTTTTAAGATCATTTTAACCTAAGAGAGACACATAAGGCAGATCACAGTCCCGGCATTTCCTTATATGAAAAATGTTCTCACGGAGTCTCTGAGCACATCAGACTTAATCTTTGCTGAACTATAATCGAATATTGCTGCACTGTAGCTATGCTATATTTATTGTAGTTTCCCAACCATGGTGTCATGCTGTTTTGACTCCCCTGCCCCAGAACATGTATTTAATCTCCCTAGAGAACACTTTGCTTTTATATTCCCACATTTAATTTGTCCATTTTCTTTTACTCAGGCTTCAAGACTAACTTCAATTGTTACTCGCCCTACTTCCAAGAAATGACTTGGGATGCTGATGTGTACTTTAATTCATTTTTGTAGCCAGTGTTTATTGAATGCTTCCTGTATGCAAGGGTTTGTACTAGGAGGAGTAGAGACATAATAAAATTGCAAAGGAAAATCCAACC
>PVJO010031553.1:0-14208 GCA_004026905.1 Hystrix cristata
CATCCACAATTGGTTTTACATCTCCCTTTGGGGGACACAGGATCTATTTCAATCACTTAAACGGTGCACACAAATATGTGAGGGAGGGACTCCATTTAACTCATTAATATATATAATAAAAATTCTTTCAAAATTCTCGTGTCTCTCTCCCTGTTGCACATGAGAAAACTTCCATGTAATACATTTGTGTGCAATCCTTCTATGCTTTACACCAAATAATGTACATAAAATTCTGCAGATTTTTCAAATCCTTTCCTAGACATTGCCACTTCTATCTTCTTATTCTTGAGAAATACCTTCAAAATGTCCCTGCATTTTGTCCAGAAAAGAACTGTGTAATGTCACACTAAGAAATTCATCATCATCTTGGGACTGACGTTTCTCTTTGTTTCAAGTGAGACAAGACTCAGGAAATGAACGTCTTTGCTGCAATACACAGAACATGTGTGATTCTGTCCCCCTCTCTGTGGTCAAGCTGTGTGAAGAAAATAAGGATGAAAGTATCCATCTCCACTTGTGTGACTACTAAAGAAATTTTGGAACTTAATTATTCAGTCACTGCAAGTTTTGTTTTAAAATAAAAAATTACAATATTGACCAAGTAGGAGATTTACTAATGAATACATTAAGCTGTACTCAGATGGCGCTGGAGCCTGAAATCATGTGCCATTCTGCAGTGCATCTCAGGCGGAGGCGCACATTCACCCGCCATCTCTTTGTGCTCTTTTAAACCCATGTAGAACTCTGCTGTAGTTATGAATAATTTATGTAGATGCAATAAAATGGATTACAGGATCCACATATAGGCACAAGCAAATGCTATTTTATCTTGGCTTTACATCTTGAGATATCTGTGAAAGGAATGAACACACAGACACCAATGTACCAAACATCTTCACGTCATGGTGACTAAGGACAAGTATTGTGGGGCAGGGAAGGGTGCTTTCAATGTCCTACAGCTTTTTATTTCTGATACCTCCCGTGTGCCAAACAACATATAGGCTCTGGGGAATGAAATGTAAAGGACAGCACATCGCTCTTCTCCAAATATGTACACATTATTACACAAGTACAAAGATAAAATGTCTTGCAACAGAAATAGGGAAAGAGTAACTTCAGGTTGCAGAACATATTTGGTATGAAGACTATCCTTATGATTGATAATATTAACAATTAATTTTATTTTGCTCCGAGTTTATACACTTTAATCCCAGATGGCGCGCCCTCTATCGGTATAAACCATGAAGTTGAGGATACTGGAAATCAGACTAGTGAGAACACTGTGGCTCAAATAAGGAGGGAAGAGGAGTTGAAGGGAGGGGAAAGAATCCAAGATATACTATGTACAGGTACCAATTAACTATGATGAGTGTGATTTCTTGTATATCTGAAAGGTACCGATAACCTTCTTAGATCAATAAAAGAGACAATTTTTTTTATTTCTCAGTGATGCCTTTTGTTTTTCAGAGATACTCAAAATTTCTCTGCATCACAGAAATAATAAGAGGGGCTGAAATACGATAATTAACTTGACTTATGCTGTCTGATACACTAAAATTTTTCATTGTTTCACCAACAAGAGATAGATTTAAGCAAATGTACAGAGTTATAAGTACAGGTGCACCTGAGGGACACTTTTAATCTCTCTTTAGTATTCTAAAAGTTCATATAATCAAGATCTGACACTATGTTTTGCTTTGGAGCTGTTTCAACAAAGTAAAAGAATGGAGAAAAGTTAAAAACCTGCAAAAATATCCTCCAATGTTGCCAAGAGACATGCCTACTGAAATAAATGGGTTCTCTGTGTGTGAGTTCCTGCCTGGGACATGAAGCTCCACCTTTGGAGGAAGAAGCCAGCACCACTCGGTGCTCTGCTCTGCGTTCCGTTGGGAATTCCAGAAAGGACGAGCACAGTGCGCGAGATGTCACTGCTTGAAGTGACCAGGGAGTGAACTGGCTGGTTGTGTTTGTTGTTAAGTGGAAAACCTGCCGGGATTAATACTTACATGACGACGCATGTGTAATCAGACAGCACAAAGCAGAAGTTATTTAACACTTTCCCACCTAACAACTTGCTGCAGTTTCCATTATAAAGACAGACTCTTCCAGCTGCTATGAGCAGTAATAATGTGGGCACTTATAACTACAAGGAGACAAAACACATGAACTAAAACAGGCTACACAGAATGTACAGCTCACTGCTTAGAAGTCCTTGAAATCACTTCCATGTTATGGTTACTCTGGTTTCCCCCTCTATTTCTTTATCATCACTTTCATAATCTTTTTAGCGCACTTAGGAAACAGTTTAGAAGGACACATTTTGTGCTTTGAAGTGTGAGGCAACAATGGGAAGCAGAAATGGGGTGTGTAAGAAGCAAAATTAAAATAATAATTCTGCTTTTCATATGACAACCAAGAAGATTGAATTTCCATCCCTTATAACTGATAGTTTTCATATTAGCACCCTCCTAATATGTTTGTCCTCGTGATGAGGAAACAATAATTTCGAGGATCCTTCCCGCATCAGTGAGGTCTCTCCACACTTACTGGTTGACGCGGTTTCTCTACTGGCTCACAGTCAGGGAGAGCAGATCCGAGGACTGTCTGACGCCTGCTGCCCAATAATGGTTCAGTCTCTGTACTCAAGATTGAAATCGAAACATATTCAAATGGGAGCGTCCTGATTCAGAGAACTGCAGACGCAGGGACACAGGTCTGGAGCTCACCGGACTTCAGTCCTCACTCCGACAGGCTGGAGGCTGCAGTGACTATTGCTGACTCCATCACTGTGAAGTTTGAACACACAGAGCTCATAACTAGCCAGACTGGTCCACGTCGTCCCAGTCTCTAAGGACTGCAGACACCAACTTGAGAATAAAACCAAGAAAAATAATTGTCCACAAGAGATTTTGTGTTCTTACTCTGCTGAGGTAAACTTGGTGTGTTCTAATCACTTCCATCATTTGTGAATAATTTTGAAATGTCCCTCTGACTTTATTTCATTCTGGAGGATGAAATACACATAACAAAAAAGTCATGTCATTTTAACCATACCAAGTATACATTTCCATTACTTCGATTGCATTCACATTGTTGGGAAACACTCAAGATTGTACATCTTCAGGAACAATTCACTTTCAAAATTGAAAATTTGTACTCAACTTCAAAATTCCCTGCTCATGCCACCAGTATTTTACCATGGAAAATCATGAGCAATTAAATCCCTGAAGGCAAAATTTTCACATCAAGTGGTCAGGTCGCATTGCTGTGTCCTAATCACATTGAAATGAGCATTGCAGGTCCTAAAACTAGATAGCGCTGCTGGAGTCTCCTCAGAGCACTAGCAATGTCCCTGTTCTCCAGGCTGCA
This sequence comes from Hystrix cristata, assembly GCA_004026905.1. Lineage (NCBI taxonomy): Eukaryota > Metazoa > Chordata > Mammalia > Rodentia > Hystricidae > Hystrix > Hystrix cristata. Next base: position 3,370 of record PVJO010031553.1, read on the forward strand.
GATGAGGAGATTCAGCATGTGGGGGACCCTGCTGTACATAGTGAAAGCCACTGAGCTGTCTGAGAAATTGTGACACAGCTGTGGCAGCATACACTCCGATTCCTGTCCCAGAATATAAGCAAATGATTGATAGTTCAAATTCATAAATAGAGAAGACTGTATATATCCTCTAAAAAGATGGGATTTTTCAGAGTGAGAGAACATTTATAGTAAGAAAAAAAATACATAAGATTGGGAGAAAATACAGCACCAGAAGCATGTATCAGTATGTTACTGTGGAAGTTATTAACACAGGCAAGATTAAGGAGTTGGTCAGGATTATATATGAAGTTAACAACCTCCACATCCCTGAAGCAAGGAAACAGAAACGCAGTACAAGGATGCAGATGGAAAGCCAAACCCCTAAGGAAAAATAGGAACTGAAATTGGGAAGTCAAAAGTCCAGCATTTTTGACAGATAAGCTGTGCTTTACCTTTGGCCACCAACTAATCATAGGCTGTAACATCCAGGAGCATCACACATCCAAAGATGAGAAAAAGAGACATCTGTGATAGGCAGCCTACGAAAGACACATCTGTAGTTAAATGGATGTCCACAATCGTCTGTGAGGCTGTGGTGGAGATGAAACAGATGTTGATCAAGAAGAGATTGAAGAGGAGAAGGACATGGGGGTGTGGAGCTCGGGGTCTGAGCTGACAGCCAGGACAATGAGCAGGTTCCTTAGTTTGATCATCTGAGAGGCCTTGGAGATAGAACTGCAAGGCAAATGTCAGATTTTTGTCATGCTATATAGCTTAGACAATCTTGAAAAAGGAAAGAAGGTTATACAAAACAAATAAATCTGCAGATACCAAGTAGTCTATATATTTTGAATCCAAATTGTCACTAGTACTTCAGAATATTTAAATTCTGACAACAGCCTTCTTCTTAGAACTTACTCAATATTTTATGGTTTTCTGAGTTCGTCACTGACTTCTATGCACACCTACTTTAGGAATGTTCTTCCGTACAATTAAGCAGATCGAGAACATTAAAGATGACAACTACACGATCACAGTAAAAGACATCCTACTTTTTAACACAACAAGCAGAAAAAAATATGAAATTAGGCTTTAATAAAAAATATTTTTTATGTAGAAGAAAACGGTCCTCATTTAAGGAAATTGGGAAGCAAAAAATATATCTTACTTTATTCTAAGAAAATAATACAAAATCCTTTGACTTAGAATATTTGTAAACACTAAGGTTTTGGACTGCAATCTGTAGACAATAAATAAAGTCAATAGTTCATAATCAGAAAATATTGTTAAGTGCCAGTTGTTTCCAAAGAGCATTTTGGTTTTTTTACCTTTTTTGGGTTTACTGATTTCACTACACTGTGGGTATAAATGTTGACACAAATAATGTTTATTTCTTAAAACTTATTTCCATGTAAACTTTCTACTTAATCTTCATGGACTCCAAATCTTCATGAATATCTTTAAAATACGCATTTTATTATTGACTGATAAAAATATGGCATCAGTTCACCTGTCAGTGACAAAAAACATAACAAAATGTTAAGAAACACTTTTGAAATTTTTCATTTTAAAAAGATTTATTTGTATACTGTCTCAGGATGAAGATCTGTTTTTTCATTTTTATTGTTTGTTCTTTATTCTATAGTGAACTGTGGAAATTGACACACTGTATATCTAATCTCAAACTTATTTATAGTTAAGGGTTAGCACCAGCGTGAGTCCAAAACCCAGATTTCTACCAAACCTTTTTATCTTTCATTAACAGAGTTTTTGTCAGTCCTTTCAGATACCTGGAATTTGATTATCATGCCTCAGCTACATGAAGAACACTCAGGCCCACTATCTTATCTCCTCTCACTATGTATTAATTAGGAAACAATGCAAAAGAGAAAAAGATCATGAAATTGTGTATAAACAACCAGATGTTCCACCATATGTAATGTTAGCACAAGAATAACTTATCTCATATGATGTTTTTAAAATTGTTTTATTAGAGCATGTGAGTTTTACTGAATCCTGGTTTCATTTCTATCATACTTCTGCATGCACATAACCTTCTTGGAAAGTTTTGAACATTTAAATTCAGTCTCACGTATAACTACTGATACCTGAAGATACGGCACAAAATGCACCTCACCTGACACCAGATTGAAACTAGCATATTTACATTTAAAGTTTTAGTGGTCTTTTCCTAAGTCAAAGTTCAGAAACAATGCTTTTGATACACTCAGGCTTTCAGAAATGGTGTACTAATATTGCCTATTTTATTATCTTTATAACTGGAAAACCATTTAAAATACAAATATTTAACAATATTTGCTTCCTTTCATTATGATCGTCATCTCTTTCTTAACTTGGCCAATCATTTCTAATCTGATGTTCTCTATATCTTTGTTCATCTGTTTTTTAACTTCTGCCGATATCATTTCCGTAAGTTTGGTTGGGTGGTTTGTGATTTCCTCTATTTCATTGTCATCTGGATTTTTTCTGGGTAGGCTGGGGATCTGGGGTTGTATTTTACTTCTGGGTCTTCTCATTTTCTTTGGGTCTATAAGTATTTCCCTCCTTTTAGTTACAGTGTTGATTTTTATATTTTGTTTTTGGGAGGTTACTTGAAGACAAATATCAATGTTTTCCAAGAAGTCTGTTCCTTCAGTGTCTTCTATGTGGTTCTTGGCTTTTGTGTCTGTCTCATGACCTTGTACTATTTTAGTGATTATTACCCCAGTATTTCCATATAAGAAAGTAAAATTGGTTATAATCTGTTTAACACCCTTGTTGCACTAGTACATTAGCAATAGCAATAGCATTAATTACATTCATGAAATTGACTGACTGTGGTAACTATTAACGCTGTATTTTTAACTATAGGAGCAAGGTCAACACAGTAATAAAGCAGACTGCAATATAATTTGTATGTAGTGGGTTTCCTGTTAGCAAAGTGGTTTTTACCCTCTATGTAGTGGGGGTTATGAGGGCAGTGAAAGTTAGCGAGGTCAATGACAAGAGTTCTAGTCAATGTAAGTCTTAAGGATAAAAGGATATTACTTACACTCTGAGAAACTTGTGTACAGAGTATAGGAGGAGTGAAGAGTGGGAGTAGTGGGTCACACTATATAGAATCTGGACAAAATTCACTCATATGAAAAATGAAAGAGAAAAAGAAAACAAAAAGAAAAAAAGAAAAATCAGAGTAGCTAATTGAGAAAGGCAAGAGTGAGAAAAGGGAGTAGAGAGAAGGAAAGATATTAGCAAGGCAGGAGTCAATAAAAGTAAAATCCTAAACAACAGCAACAATGGAAGAATAGATAGAAAAGAGAACACATCAGACAGGTAACAGAATGAATAATAGAAAGAATAAAGAGAAGAAGAACCAAACCAAAAAATAGCAACATCATTGGTCATTCGAAAGATGCAGATCAAAACAACACTAAGATACCATCTCACTCCAGAAAGAATAGCTATTATCAAGAAATCAACCAACAACAAATTTTGGTGGGGCTCTGGGGAAAAAGGAACACTTTTCCCCTGTGGTGGGAATGTAGATTGATCCAACCATTGTGGAAATCAGTGTGGAGATTCCTTGAAAAACTACAACTAGAGGTTCCATTTAATCCAGCTATTCCTCTGCTTGGTATCTACCCAGAAGAATTAAAATCATCATACCACAGTGATGTATGCACAACCATGTTCATAGTAACACAATTTGTCATAGCTACATTTTGGAAACAACCTAAATGCCCAACAACTAATGAGTGGCTAAAGGAGATGTGATTTTTCTACACAATGGCGTACTACTCTGCCATAAAAAAGGATAAACTAGAGACATTTGTAGGTGAATGGATGTACCTTCAGAGCATACTCTTAAGTGAAAAAAATCAGACCCTCATGCATACACATCGAATTTTTTCTCTGATATAAGAAACCATAAGTGTAATAGATATTACGTAAAAAGAAGATAATATTCAAAGAGAGGAGAACTAGAAAGGGAGAAGGGAGAAAAGAGGAGGAGAAAAGAAAGGAGAAAGGGAAAAAAAGGAAAAATGTAAATGAATTTGTTGCAAATAGGGAAGGGTGGGGGAGCAGAATGGAGGGGAGTGGAAGAGGGGTGGAAGCCAAGATATATCATGTACAGGTACAAAATAACCATGTTGAATATGATCATTATGTATACAATGTACCAATACATGTTCTTGGTAAAAAAAATTTAAAAATTAATAATAATATTTGCTTCCTAAGAGAAATTTTATTATTAGCTGTGAAATTTAACTTCTCAATATTTCTGCCTGAGGGTTTTAAGATATATTATAAAAAAAAGTTATTGTGAATGCTGCTACTAGGTGCCACTCAACAGCAAGGCAGGATCTTACGCACATTATGATGTGTCCTCATCCACCCTTTTCACCAGATCTGGCACTTTGGGACCTCGGCTCTTTCCCCAGAGTCAAAACGAGGATGAAATGTGAACACTCAAAATCAATTCAGGACACTGAGGCAGCCATGACAACACAATTAAAGATCTGAGAGTGGACTTTCTGAGCTGCTTCATAAAGTGGCAAGAAGGATGGATAAGTGTGCTTGAAGGGAGGGTGATAGCTCAAGACAGATTAATTGCAATGTGCCTTTTACTTCAACATTCACCTTAGTTTTTGATCACCCCACGTATAAATATGTGTACAAAATGTACCATTACAAAATAAGAAAACAGTTCTTTTCACGGCACATTTCACTGAATGATATGAATATGACTCATCGTTGTTAATAACAATTCTTGCAGACATTTTTGTCCTTAATTTTTACACTCACACATATAAATCATAAAGAGAATGTCCATTATCTGCTTAATCCTTACTGAAAGCTGTTGTATAGACATAAATCACCTCAGAGGACAATGTGAGGCTTACAGATCTTCACTGCTGGATATTAAGAAATAAAAGAACCAACAGCAATTATAATTACACTGTTGGGCTCAGGTTAAAATGCACTAAACTTTTTCATATTTCACAGTCATCAGATATTTTTCGAGAGACGTTTGGAAGCCCTACCTATGAGGACATTTCAGGAACATTTTAAAGCTGCGTGTCATTTCCTTGGGAGGTAGGAAATTCAGAACTGACTTTATGTTTCCTTTTGGGTGTCACTGGGCAGATGACATTGTTGCAGGAAAGTGTGAAGAGCTACAGGGATGCTGAGGAGTGCGGACAGGCAAACATCTGTTCTGAATTACCTGTCTCCGCTTTCTGTGATTGTTGCCTGCAATCGTGGTGATTCTTGCCATGTGCTTCCCCGACCAGTTAATGCTGAGTGCACAGTGAGCGAGTGATTTGTTCCTGCAGAGACAGAGAAGAGAAGTGTGTTCTTGAGTTATCAAGGGCACATTCAGAAAGGCCTCCCTTGCCTGGGTGCCCTGTGTTTGGAATCAGACACAGAAATTCAAATATGGCATCAGTGTTTCAATCTAAACACCTTGTGTAAGTTTCATCACAATGCTGTGCTCTTTGGTTTTAATAAAATAAAATAGTGTGGCATTGGTGGTTGAAACCTGTAGATGAATTCAGGCAATCTGCATAGAACACGCCTCTCAGCACCTGTCACCCCGGATCATCTCAGCAGTAGTTCATGATGATAAGATTTCTGTCGTCCTCATCCTCTACCGCACTGTCCTTCATAACCCTCCTCAGTGCTCAGGAAACAGTGAACACAGACCCACTTTCTGCTGGCAGAGTGGAGACTTGTGTGGGAAGTAGGATCAGTGTGACATGAGGACAAACCCTGCATGAGATTTCCACGTCCTCCACTGCAATCACCTGTAGAAACCTCACAGGCTGCCATTGTTAAATAAAGACAAAAGGGTCGTGTGTCCATTATACAGGCATAAATGGAGCTATCTGACCTTGTCTCTACCTCCATGGGCCCTGTCTAAAAAAGACGAAAGGGCAGACAGGAAAGTTCCACTCCATAGAAGCCTCAGTGATTATGCCAGCTTACTGTGAACAAAGGAAGTATCTACTCCATGCTTAACAAAACGTTTTATTTTTAATTTCTCTGGTGTGCCAGAAATGATACAGAATCTGCAGGATCAGAAATGAAAGATATTTTTCAAGTACATGCGTATAGCATTAACAAAATTCCCTATTCTAAAAAAAATGAAAATGGTAAATTCTCGGGCAATTGCATTATTAAAATGGAATGAAAATTGATGCTTTTTTCTTTAGTTCTATTAATAGTATCTCAATTGCATTTTAGCCTTATATATCCATCAACTATTAATAACAGAAGGTGCATTCATCTTCTGTTTAATCCATGCTTGACACAGTTGAGCCACCTAGAAATCAACTTTGATGACAGTTCTGAGTCCCAGAGATAGAAATAACCTCCACATATCACAGAAATAATAAGGGGTGGAGTCAGGATTGAAAATTAAACTGTCAGACCCTGCACTTGATCCACAAACCTGTTTCTTTCTTTCCAAACCACCAGAATGTTCCCAACGGAAGTTCCAAGGTCTGCATCACACTTTTGGCTGAGAAATTTTAAACATTTTCCAGTTTCCTCAGCAGGAATTAAATCAAACCCTCAGTTGATTAATCTTGTTGAGATTGAGAAGAATGAATAAAAGGTTGGAGGAGGACATGGACAGTTTCCAGAAAAGCCTGGAGTGTAGGACAAGGTTGAGATCAGTACCAAACACTGTGGACCTTTTCTGTCTCTGATCTTTGCCTCGGACCTCAGACATCCTCCCTACAGTGGATGAGGCAGGTGTCACCTCTCCGCTCTCCTGTGATCTACTTGGAACCCTGAAGAGTAGAGCACAGTGAGAAAGGGGGCCCTTCCTGGAGAGACACAGAAGAGAGATGGGCGCTTGGAGTGTCAGAGGAACTGTGTGCTGGACTAGCCTGCTAAGATGCCCTGTGTGTGTTATCAGGAAGCCTTGTGTATTCAAATCTTCCTCCTTTTTCATCCAACACCTTGCAAATGACTACAAAAAATAAAGTCATGTTCTTTTTTCACTTTTAAATATACTTGTGAAACATTACACAGAAAAAACGATACAAATTACAGGAACACATAACTCAGACGCTGTCTTCCAAAAATCCCTCGATATTGCTTCATGACACTGTGATCGACCTCATCATTACACTTATAAGCCTTTTGAGATGCTGAGTAAACAGTTTGTAGGCAGTGCAAACGGGCTATCATGGATTAGATGTGTGTAAGAAGCAGGATGAGAATGGGGGCAAGGAAATTCCAACTGAGATGTTTGGTCCCCCATGACAACCAAGTATAAATTTCAAAGACCTCATAGCTACAATAGTGCACAGTGCTGTGAGTCGATCTCATTATCTCAGCTTGCATGTGTCCATTCATGGTGGGAAACAATCGTTACAACAGTCCTTCCTCACCCATCCTCCCACTCAGCACGTACTGAGGAGGGTGCGTCTCTACTGAGTTATGGACAAACACCGTGAATCCCTCACCACTCACCTGCTTGAGGACCAGTGAGAGCTCCAGGGCAACCCAGAGAATCAGCCAACTCAGAAAGGGGCTTCCTGTCTGAGACACCAGGAAGGAGGAGCAACCAGATAACAACTCAGGAGTGTGAGACCTCGCAGACTCAATGCACATGGTGAAAAACTACATAAATTGGATCTCTTATCCCAATCTCTTAAAACTTGTGCTATTTAATGGAAAAAGATGAAAACAAAGAAAAAGAATGTCCACAAAATGTATTTGGGCTCTTCCTGTACTGAGGAAGAATCTCACATGTACTATTCACTTTGTTAAGTTTTTCTTTCATAACAATCCTCCACCTACTATGGTGGCAAATACCTGTGATCCCACATACAAAAGACTGAGGCAGGAAGGTTTCCATGAGTTGGAGGGCAGCCTGGGCTACACAGTGAGTTAAACCAGCATGAAAAAGACATTGTCTCAAAAGAATTCTTCAACTTGTTATTTCCATTGTTTATTGTGATAAGATATACATAACTACCTGTAACATTTTAACTACTTTTATGCACTGTTTGGAAGTATTAATTACATTATCATTTTTGGGCAACCATCACTCTTATGCATTTCCAGAAATGTTTGGTCTCGACGGCTAAAAATTTGGACCTGTATAAAAAATGCTAAATCTGAAAGTGTGCCAAGCAGCTATGATTCTAATAAGAAAAATGATGAGAAGAGGAAGAAATCAAACCTCCGAAATACTGTGACCCAGAGGACAGTATGCACAGGTGTGCAGCTTCAGGGGATCATTTTCATTGTGTTTTCAGAACTACATTCCAAGCAGAAGCCAAATGTCCTGGCTTTAAACTCTCCCTCTGTGCAGCCTCTTCAGGGTGCTCCTGATGTCCCTGTTCCTCAGGCTGTAGATGAAGGGATTGAGCATGGGGGTGACCCCAGTGTACATCAGTGAGGCCACCAGAACCTTTCTGGGGGAATGTGATACAGCTGAGCCAAAGTATGTTCCAACGAGGGTTCCATAAAACAAGCAAACAGCTGACAGGTGAGAACCACAGGTAGAAAAGGCTTTGTACCTGCCCCCTGTTGATGGGATTCTCATAATGGAGGAAACAATTTTACAGTAAGAGAAAAGGATCCCTAACATGGGGAAAAACCCTAATATGGTACTCACAGAATAAGTGACCACAGTTTTGATTAACAGATCAGAACAAGAAAGGTTAAGAAGCTGAGAAGGAAAACAAAAGAAATTGGCAATTTCCACACTCCTGAAGCAGGTAAATTGCAAGACAACTAAATTGTGCAGCTGGGAGTCTAAAAGGCTAATAAAGACACACATCAAAAGTACCAAGACACAGAAGCGGGGGTTCATAATGGCTGCATAATGCAAGGGGTGACAGATGGCTACAAACCGGTCATAGGCCATCACAGTCAGAAGCATGTCATCCATGCATAAAAAAATAATAAAAACAGACATCTGGGTGAGGCAGCCCACATAGGAGATGACCCTGTTGTGGGTTAAGGTGTCCACAGTCATCTTTGGAACAGTGGTAGAGACTAAACAGATATCAGCCAAGGACAGGTTTGAAAGGAAGAAGTACATGGGGGTGTAGAGGCGGGAGTCAGAGCTGACGGCCAGGATGATGAGCAGGTTCCCGAGCACCGTGATCAGGTACATGGACAGGAAGAGGCCAAAGAGGACGGGCTGCAGGTCTGGGTCTTCTGAGAAACCAAGAAGATGGAATTCTGAGATAGAGGTTAGATTATATGTTTCCATAGTGCTTGAAAACCTATAGAAAAAAATGCGTCAAAAATGATATCAAAAAATAGTGAACAATCCTCTCCATACAATATTAATTCTAATACTCCCAAGGAAGGTAATCCCATGTGAGTTTCATAAATCTTAAAAAAATATTGATCCATTTGGTATAAACTCAATCCTGAAGAACTCTCATAATTGGGTTGTTATCCAGCTCCTTAGATACACTCTTAATTTAGAGAGACTCTGGTGACAATGTTAGAACATTAGACTTCAGATAGAACATTAGACTTCAGAACTCTGTGACCTCAAGAAAATACACTGAATTTTTTTTTTTTTTGTGGTGCTGGGGATCGAACTCAGGCCCTTGTGCTTGCAAGGCAAGCACTCTAATCACTGAGCTAAATCCCCAGCCCCCAATACACTGAATTCTTAAAGAAAGAAGATACATTTATGCACAATACATAACTGCTCTGCCATGGAGAAAAATTATTTTGAGCTATGCATAGATAAATGGATGTAATTTGAGACCATATTAAGCAAAATAATTTAGACACACAAGTCTAAATACTGAGAGACAGATACAGAGAAATCGAAGCTAGATGAATAGGTACTTGGGAGATCTTTTTCATACAGAAGTGGATCAAGAGGTGGAGGTAGAGGGAGGGGGAGGAAAATGGGATGGGAAAATGATGATGAAAGTAGAGCTAGTCCAAATGGGAAGGGGACCAGGAGTTAGGTGGAGCAGGGAGGGTTGGGAGGTAAGAGATGAAGAAAGAAAAAAAAAAAAGAATGAAGATGTATTATTTGCATGTACCAAATCCCCATGATAAATATTCATTATGAACTGGAAATATGTACTAATGAAAAATAACAAAGAATGTATGACACTATTGGAAGAAAATAAAAACAAGAAAATACAACTTATTTTTACTGAGAAGAAGATATAAATTCCCTTGTCTTAGGGTGCCTGTAATTAATATAATATCTAGAAGTACAATTAAATTGTTTGTAATGAAAATACATTGTGTTGTGCCAGTTATCGCCCGTGAATTTTTCATTGTTTCCGGGCTTTTCGTTTTTCCATTATTCAAGGATGTAAGAGCTCACTCAGCTTTTGTTATGTAGAAATTATTTAATATGTAACTCCTATATTTTTCCAAGTTGAATTCAAATTTGTATAAAGCAAGGTGCAATGTATGGCTATAATCTTGTGCCAAAATAACAGCATGGGGCCTTGGTGCAAACTGCCATTGATTGAAAAGTAATTAATTAAAATAATGAAAAGCACATTCAACATTTTAACTTTTATACAGGTTCATGCTAATCAATCCATACAGTGGCAATAAAATACCTTCTAGGAAAGCCACCTCTTTGCCAGTTTCCTTGACGCTGTATTCTAGAGCAGCGTGGTGACATGCTTTATTGTTTTTCCAGTAAGAAAACCTCTTATGCCCCATAGAAAATATTAGTAACAAGTCAAGTCCCAAAGCTGACTGTACATCTTCATAATTCTGACAGATTTTTCACAACAGCATTTTCTGGTAGCTGAATAGCGTTTCTTTTCTTTTATCTCCATGAATGAAATTTGGACT